>PYHW01009964.1:30481-47210 GCA_013186435.1 Turdus rufiventris
GATTAAACTTTAGTTCCACCCTTACAACGCAAGGGAAGCTTTTGGGGACAAAGATGGAGGAGGCAGCCACAAATATAAAGATCCATCCCAAGCAGCAACACCTGAAAAATTAGAACATCCCTTAAGAACAAAGAAAAGTCAGGGCTTTCTCTGCCATGGTAACCCTTAGATTCTTTCTATCTCCTAAACAAGAGTTATATAGCACACAGGGGAAATACTGTTACAGGAGTAGATGCTTTTTAAAAAAAAAAAAAACATGTTCTGGATGCCTCCAGTAAAAACAAATGGCTTAAGTCACTTGCAAACAGAGACACAATAAAAGACTATATACCCTGGTAGAATAACAATTTTTGGGTATGAAAGTGTACTTTTAACAGTTTTCTACAGTACTTCAAATAACAGAAAACTGCATTTGGATTGCTCAAGGACAAAGCCATCAATGAAAGTCAAAGACTCCAATACTTCTAAACACCAATGTCCTCTACAGGAGGGTGAGCCAAAGGAGCCTCCTCCTGAATGCCTGCAGCCTTCTTGTCACATCTCCTCCTCTGTGCATTTAGTAAGAAGAAAAGAAAAAGGAAAGTACTGCAAAGTCAGAGCTAAAAGCTCCCTTGAAATTGAATTCTGACTATTTTTTCAGCATGAGCATACATGTCAGGAACAAAGAGACTTCCAGCAAACTACCAACTATTCATACTGCCACAAAGCTATTCCCAGCCCAGAGCTGTCATGGATTTGGGTTAGTATTAAGCTCCCACTGTCAAAATGGCAACAGCAGTCACCATTTTCTATCATGTCTCCCCAGCCATCTTGCAAATTTACAAAGTTACAGGCAGAAGATTTTCTTCAAATTCCTTTGTGAGTCGAGTTGGGTGCAATATACCAGAACAGGGAACATAATTTCATTTGGAAAGGTTATAGGCTCTCTAATTTCTATTCTGAAAGCAGATTGTGTTTCCATCTACCATTAACCAGACCCATCAGTATTGGGGTTTTTTTCCTCCCTCCTCCTTTTTTTCTTTTTATTTTTTTTTCTTTTTGATAAAAACAATGTTAACATGGTTAACAATCAACCATTTTTCCTTTAGTACTATTGAATATATATCAGGAATATTGTGCAAGAAATACTATTATTATGAGGAATAGGTATCTGTGGATGCCACAGTAAAAGCAGAAATCCATTCAGTCACATTTAGCCACTCTTGTCCAAAATTTGTAAGATTAGGAATTTTTTTTAAAGCACATAGAATTAATACAACTTCTCTTGTACAATTTGTATACGTACTCACATAGAAATTGTTATAATTCATGCAGAGGGTTTAATTGCTTCTGCCCTCTTATGAGTATAGAAGTCAAAGTTATTAGTATAAACAGATTAATGTGAATTCTATAAGCTATAGTATTTCAATTGCTCAGTCACCAGTTTTAATTAACACCAGACAGAGGTCAATTGTGTGTGTGCAGACTGTGTTCTTTGCCTGTTATTTATTTTCAGTCTAAAAGGAGTATGCACAGAGGAAAGTTAGGAGAGTCAAGACTACTTTAGTACATAATAATCCTAGCTTTAAAAAGAGAGAACGTTATACAGAAGTGACTGACATCCACTGATTGAAAGACTGAAGTTGATTTGCCCTATCCCAGATCTCATTTTACTTTTCTGGGACCTTCATACTTCTTCCTATAGAAGAAAATAAAAGGAAAAAGGAAGGAAAAAAATAACAGCAGCAGATGAAGATAATGTGCATATTGAATTTGCATATATGTATATCTACAGTAGACTTCCTAAAAATGGCTGGCAATTAAACAGTGACTTCAGTAGTCCTCTGTCATTTCAGGAAGCCACAAATACCAATGATTCACAATGTCAAATATGAAATCACCTGTGAAGTGCATTCCTAGTTGACTTGTCCATGTTTGCAGGTCTTACTCCCTAAGAAAAGGTTAAACTGGCTGATTTCTGACATCTGCACTAAGAGCAGCTGCCTTCCAGGAACAGAGCACTTTAATCTTGTCAAGCATTGTATTCAGCACCCATATGAATCCAATAACCAGTTATGCACACTTGGTTCTTGCTTCAGTGTTGTCAGCATGGAGATAACACCCCTGCCTCTCCCCTCCAATTCAGCAGGATCAGTTGGGCAAATCATTCACCACCGAGCTCAGTTTTGCCTTGGTGAATTCCCAACAGCAAGCAGAAGGCCAAGCTCTCTGCCGTGTCTGCCATGTCTGCCATCATTCAAGCCAACACCAGAGAGTATTTGTGAGCTCATGGAGTGAAAGGAGGTGGCTGCCAGGCTGCACCTTCCCCAGCCAGCAGCACGTACCCCGTGCATCCAGCTACATCCCTCACACCCAGGGCGCTGATGGAGTGCTGACAGCTCGACAGCAAACCAAAGATTATCTTCTCACTTCAGATGCTCATGATGAGCATTTTTGTTTTGGAAAGTATTCAAGCATATGAATAATGTTTAAGTGCTTTTCTAACCCCCAGCCCCATCACAAGAGTTACTCAGTGAGGAATTGCTGAGGGAAGTGTTGAGCACAGGATAAGAGAGTATTTGCCCTTCACAGAATATTTTGAGTTGGGAGAAGTTAAAAAGCTTCTGGACAGAATACAATGCCAAAAGAACAAACCATGACCAGATACAGAAGGATCTGAAAAAAACACTAACTAGCTAATATCATGCAGAATACTAATATTTTTTAGATTGATCTTCAATTTTATTCCAACACTTGGAGTACAGCACTGTTGAAAAGGGACTATAGTGGATTCCATTTCTTATGTCCTATCAAGTACTCAGAAATTTCAGGCTAGCACTAGATATGCAGGCCAAAGGTAAGGCACTTGGTGTTTCCAAGTTTTAGCCAATAATATTGCCAGCTTCCTTGCAGTCAAACTCACTAGGTATTCTAAAGCTGTTTCAAAATTGATTTTTCACTGCTAATGTTAACATAATTATTCCATTTTTATGCTAGCCTAATATTATATCTTAATCACCCAGAGAAAATGTCTGCAGCAAAATAACTTATTCCCATTAAAAAACCCCATGCTTATAAAAGACAGAACATTATGGAGAATTTAGTAAGGCTTTCTTGGTCCATCAGTTAAATGATTAATAGTATGACACTGGACATAGAAATTAAATAAAATACTATGCCACCCTAAACTATTTATTAAATTTACTCCATTAGAGGATGATATTATCTAACACTATTTTACCTTCTTGGGATTATTTCTTATTTTGGTTGATGATGGGAAGAAAAGGAAAACTCAAAAGAGTCTTTCATTTTAGAGTAGGAGAAACTGTGAAGCTGAAAGAGTGAGGAGTCATACCATGGAGAGGGGAAAACAATTCTCATGGTCTTCCTGCAAAGAGGTGGTTAAAGTCTAAGATAGATCACCTTGAGATGGACTGCCTTCCCACCATCCTAATTTGGACAGGGAGCAAATACCAAGCAATCCAAGAAACCTTGTCAGACCCACCTGCCAAAGACTTGTGTCACTCTGCCAGTGAGGCTCCCCCACCCTACATGGGCATCAGGCATGATTCGGACAGATGTGATTCAGACCTAGAGAAAAAAACCTTCCTTAGATGCCCTCTGAGATGACCTCTAAATCCCTTTCTTTACATAAAAAATTTGTTGTTTACAAGATGTCCAGGTTTTGTTTTTCCGCTTCTACATAAAAGATATTTTAATATTATACATAAATAGCTTCACCCAAGCACAAAACAATAGGATGCAAGGATCAAAAGCATTCACAGTCTCAGCACTGCAATTCAATGAGAGTAATGGGACTGTGCAGGGAAGCAAAGATTGAGAAAAAGGCAGGCCATATATTTTACTGCTATCAGTAAAAATAGCTAAATAGATTAAAGGCTTCTGGATTACATTATATGATGGAAACCATAATGCATCACTGGACAAGTTAGCTAGTCATTTAGCATAGGCTTGACTTTATTAAGAATCAAAATACTGAAAGCTCAAATCAGACTGAGCATTAGCAGCTTCTAAGAACTCAGCTTATAAACAGAATAACCTTCTGAGAAAGCAGAAAAAAATACAGACATAAGAAAGGCTTTACCATAATTTGAAGATAATTCACACAACAGAACAGAGCACAGACTGAATTATATAAGCAAATACTAGGAAATTAAGAAATCCAGTGATGAAAGGTAGATGGCAGCAATATTTAATTAATGAATGAGAGAAAACACTGTGTAGTGCTAGAAAAAGTTGCATTAAGCATAATGAAGCCTTCTTAGAAGGATCTCTCTAGGACATGCTCATAATTGACCCAGAGATTTTGTGCACACATCCTGACAGGGGATCAAGGTCTTGATAGCACTAGGCATTACATGTGTAATGATTTTTTAAACACACAAATTATTTCTTAAAACTGTGAGGGAAAATTCTGGTGCTCCAGGTAACAGGAAGGACTAAGTAGCCTATTCCATTGCTGTGTCTGCAGTCTCTGTAGCTCATGCAGGTAACAGTGAAAATCCATAGGCAGGAAAAATGCAGGGAGACAAAGCCAGCATGAGACTATGAAGCAGAGTGCCAAATGGAGTGGAGTGACAGGGGCAGCACAGAGCAGAGTTGCCCAGAGAAGCTTGGGGGTACCAAGGTTGCTCTGGTACAGTCTTCATACAGCATGACAAACACTCTTTAGAGGCTGCAGTTGTGTTCATACAACAGACAGGCAGACCTCCCGCTCTGAGCTGAAAATAGGGAAAGAATAGCTCTGCTTAAAGTAACTATCCCACAAGTTCGTCCTGTTAAAATAGAGAGAACAAGGAAAGCATAAAAGCAAGTTTCAAATCAGAACCATCTGCAGTGAATTGGGATAGAGTTCTAAGGGGCATCAATATGCAAACAGTTTTCTCATTTTTCAGGAGCACCTGTGTCGGTACCAGACTCCCCATCATTTTTCAAGATCTCAAGCTTGCCAGCTGCTAGGAGAAGCTTAGCCCCTTCTTTCTCCTCAGGCAGAAAAGATGTTTCCCTAGCCTGTCTCATGCTTCTCACACATTCACTTTCCCAGACAAGAAATAATTTCCTGAAAACATTCCCCCCTTGCCCCTCCAGAAAATAAATCCTGTTTATTTCAGCCAGCTCTGCAGAGTGATAATACAGCGGTGTCTCCGTATCTGTAGTAATACAAGTTCCCATGTCACTCGCCAGCCCTCCCTTCCTTTGGCTCCAGTACAAGCTTTTCTAATCTTTCCCTGGCCAGGGAAAGGGACATAAAAACCAAATTGCCACCCTTGCAGGTGTGCTTGGTACATGTAGACTGGTAACATCTGTAGGTTTTGGCTCCCTTCAAACCCAGGGGAGCCGTTCCTCTTCTGACTCAATTGTCAGAGTCACAATTCCACTTTCTTGAGTAAGTCTGATATTTAAAGTGTCTGGAAGTTACCAACTCCTCTTCCCTCAGTGGTAGTGAATTAATATAAGCCCAGATAATTGCTGGGTCTGTGTAACTGCATTTGGTGCTAAATTCCCTAATGTAATCTTTCTAAAAAGAGCCAAGCACTCTTGTCCAGAGAGTTGGAACAAAATTCTAAGAGACAACCAAGACGTCTTTTGCATTTCACTTATACCACTGCTCCTGACTTTATATTACTGTGTATTTTCTGTGATTAGATATTATTAAAAAATAAAATAATTATGCTGCCCATCCAAATTATTGCACAGAAACATCTTATGTTGGCATAAGGAATGTATTTGAAAATCTTGACACAAAAATGCCCTTTCCCGAGTACATTGTTGTTTATCTACGTGAGTAGTATGATTGGAAAATGCATTGAACTGTAAGGAAGAAGTGGGGGAAGGGTGAATTGAAGAACACCATGAAGAGTTATCACTGCAGACTTATAAGACAAGAATTGAAGAAAAACGTCCACTAGAATTATATAGAATAGATTAATCCTGTGTGGTATTATTGTTCAGAGATATATAATCTCTGAAAAAACTATTTGAGACTATTTAAACAAAAATAAAATGTCATATATATAATTTTAAGACTAAATTTCCAAACACAAGTTTCTAGTTTGGGGGTAAAAATAAAAACAACCTAAAGCAATCTAACCAAAGAATACCACCAAAACAAAGAAGCACAAGAGGAAAAACAACTTGCCATGCCTAGTGTCTTACCCATTTTTTTTTCTTTTTTTTCAACTTTCTAGTTCAGTCCCAGTCTGAAGTTCAGTCTTTGTATTGAGTATTTGAGATTGAGCTTACAAGAAAATGAAAAAAGAACAACATTTGGTAGTACATCACCCCAAAAGCAATGTCTTAAATAATGCAAAATCATACCCAAGTGTGGTTTGGATATGAAATTCAAAATACCATATTAGTTAAAGGAGGACGATGGCATGTGGAAGAAAAGAGAGGAAGTAGGGAAAAAAGTCAAAAAACTTCAGCAAACATTGCTTGGTTTCAAGTTGATCCAACAGAATATTTTTGAGATCCTGTCTCAGACTGTTCATCTCCTGCTGTCCACTGATTTCTTCATGTCCTGCTTTCCACTAGCTTCTGTCTTCATTAAGATATAATTTTCAGCTGAGTTTGACATTCTGCTTGAAATTCTGTGCATCCAGCCTTGCTTCCTGATACCACCCCACTATTTACATTACCAAAGAAGTCCCACAGTGGTCACAAAAGCTACAGTTGCTGTGCCATATTTTTCCACCTTTGATACCTTTATTTGAATTACATTCAAAGTTTCAGACAGACAGAAGGGCAGCCACAGGAATAAGAGATAATCTGTCCTTTTCTCTAATTTGTCCCCTAAATTAATCATGTCTTGTTTTCACTGTTTCTCTCACTTGAAACCACTTACATGGAACTATTCAACTGTCTTGCATGAGTAAGGGAATATTTGCAGTCATCAGACTGAAGACAACACAGCAAAAGTCAAAGTGGTGCAACATTTGATCATTTAAAATCTGTCAAACGGAGGGTGGTAGCTGAGGTCAGAGCAGTAAATAAAATTTTTTGAGATGCTAGGAGGACAGTGATGCTCCTCTTTCAATAACAATGGTTTTGCTGTAATTTAAAACAGAAAAGGAATGATACATTGACCCCCTTGGAAAAAGTCTGGCTTTTGCCCTGATTTACCATTAATAAAATGCTAAAAAGCACCTTGTCTGCCCTCACAGCAGAAACCTTTTCTGTACAAGAGGCAGCAGCATTTGAGCAGCAGCATTCAATACCACATGCAGTAAGAAACCTAAGTGGAGACGTGTTTACCCTACTACCAAGCTAAATGGAAGGTTCTTGCATGAAAACAAAATTACAAAGCAAGATGACAAAATCTCAAAGTCTCCACATTATGTGAAACAACACCCTCATAAAATCTGCAAGTCCATCCAGAATGCAGCTTTAAGGGCAGCCTCTCCACCTCCATGAGGAAACATTATTTGCAGTTATTTCTCTTGTATTCAATCACTTGCATCCAGCAGAATACTAATAATGCGGTCTCACATATTAAAATTGACATTATTATGACCCTCACAGAGACCAAAGGATTTCTTGGCAATTTTTCTCCTCAAAAGGAAACATTTGGATTAGCTCAGTTGGTTAAAGCGTGGTGCTTTATAGCCAAAGTGCTCAATCCCTATATGCAGCCATTCACTTCAGAGTCTGATGATCCTGGTGAATCCCTTCCAACCCAGAGAATTTTGTGAACACTTTCCTTGTTGGATGGCATTCAACTACTCCATTCCTAATTCCAGAATCCTGAATACTTTGAAAGTTCTTTCCTTGTAACATCATATTTCACCCCTCTGTTACTTGCCTAGACATTTCTCCTCCTCTGTCCTAAACCAGCAGTTACCTGTACACTGTCAAACTCACCATCAGTTAAAAGTTCACAGAACATCAAGGATGGGTCATTGTGGTGCAGGGAAATTCACAATGATAACAGAAAATGAATCTTACGAGCTCTCCAGTCAGTTTGCATCCTTTTTTATTGTGCTTCTATGACTCACTACAGAAGACTCCGTGTCCATCCTCTTGAAAAGCTCCTTAGATGTATTGACAGGCTGCTATGAGGTACTTGTGAAGCCCTCTCTTTAACAGGGTACACAGGAGAAGTGTTCCAGCATCTTAAGGACCATGTGCTAAACTTGCTCCAGTTCATCAATATCTTTCTTATATTTGAAGTGCAGCAGGAAAATAGGACTCTAGATTTTGCCTAACAAGCGCTGATAGAGAGGGATAATCACTTCCCTCAATCTACAGACAGTGCTTGCCTCCCTGCCTGGCTCAGTCTTGGGTGACTTTGATGTGATTTTCTGCCCCCTGTTAGCTAGTAGGACATGGGACCCAGCCTGCACTTGCAGACCTGTAGTTGGAGAACCAGCCACTCTCCTGGTGCAAAAACAAGGACTAAGCTTCCTGTCTTCTCCATCAAACCAGTTTCTGGCTGCCTCTCCTCTGTGCAGTTGGGAGTTCAGGGTCTCATCTCCACATGGTCTCTGAAGATCGTCTCAGTTGCTTCTTCCTCGATTGTGCTCTGCCCTAATTTCAGCAAGAGGCCCTGGGCAGCTCTCTGTCCCTAGCCCTGCAGGGCCATGTCCTTCCTTTGGAGCTCCTTCAGGCTTCGTGACCTAGCTGCAGGACAGTGCTGCAGCAAACACTGGAGACTTTACCTGTGACACTCCTCCCTGTAGGAGTGCTTGACACCATAATGTTAAGCAGAGTCAAACCACCAGGTTTGGTTAAGCAAGTGCAAACTGGAACCATTAAACATCAGGCAGACCAGGCAGGTTTTTTTTTTTTCAAGCATCTTGGGTCTTACTCTGATTTTTAATATTTCTGTAGTAATTTTATCATATTTGTTCTACTTATGGAATATATGGGTATACTCTACCAGGAGTCCACATGAAGAACTGTGTCTTACTTCCACCCTGAATAGCTGTTACTCTAGAGAAAGAAGTGGTAAATACTAAGAAGATGAGATCATAACTAAAGATACACTGAGCAACATTATCTTGTGTCTATATCAGCTAGACACTTAGGCACATAAACTCTCCATTTGTGCTGTTCCATCCCATTGATAACAATATTAAAAGGGTGCGAATACAAGAAGGATGATGAAAACGTTATCAAACAGCCACAAAATTTCAATTTCTAGTGTTCAAGGACAACTGAATGCACTTCACGCACTCATGATTTTCATTAAATAAATATTTACAATGAAATATACACTTGCTTTTCAAGTAGTAGATGCACTGAAATGTCTCTGAAAGAAAGCACAGCTTCCCATTATTGTTCCTGGACTTCAAGTATATCTGTTCTCCTATAATTAATAATTATTGACATCACATTTAATTGGTATTCTTATTTTGGCAATGGCCTACTGAAGACTTATCATATTAATTAGTAGTAATGAGACAGTTCTAACCACCTACTGTCATTAATTTCTTAAATATGTACAATAAGATGCACACTAATTGTGACAGGTAATTGGTACCTGCCCACATTCTGCCTCCTTTGAAATTGCTCAGAAGTAGATCTAAGAGTTAATCATCATAAAACTGTACTTTTTAAACTGATTAAAAAACAGCCCTTTCAAACAACATATTTCTGAATTTAAGCTGAAACTTGTTCTTTTGTAAGAAGGCAGAATTTCTCTGTAGACTTACATATCTAGTTATCCATCCAGAAAGGCTGGAGGATCCTATCCAGCTACACATTTTGCTGAAACCCACTGAAGGCTTCAGCCCAAAACAAAAGTTCCCTGTGTTCTCCTGGATTTAAAGGAGTTTGTGGGTCAAAATATCCTATCAGGTATGAGAGGCAGTCCTACACCTAGTAGCACAGAGGAGAAACACCAATAAGCATTGGCATAAAGACATTTACCAAATAAGGAACTTCATACCTCTTGGCCCACAAGATAAAGACAACAGGATTAAACTTCAGCATTTCCACCATAGAAAACCATTCTCCACATCTGCCCAGAGTCAGGCAGAAAATGTCTGTCTTTCATTCTTGTGTGTTGGAGATTCTCCTCTTGTTATTATTTGGCTATGCACAGATAAAAGGAAGAATAAATCCAGAATAGGACATCCATAAAATGCTGGCGTTAAAACTCTTGTTCTCATTCTTTCTTTGTATAAATATTGATTTATTAATACATTTCACTAATACTGCAAGTATTTAAAAATAGCAAAAGCTCCCCATGCCCCTTTGACTGTCATTGAAGCTCTCCCCTGATAAGCAGTGGGGGTGAGCCAGCACGGCAGGGATGGTGGTGTTACAGATGCTCACTGTGACCTGATGGTTCCTCAGGGAACCGTGAAGGAAATTCATCTGACAGACACAGGCTGCGTCCCACATCGCCATAGCAAGCACAGCCTAATAAGAGCAGGCAGCTGAATGCAGTGACTGAGAGATGCACAAGGGAAAGGGCATCCTCTGCATTCATCCATGGTCAGTAAGAAGACAAAATATTAGAATGACTGTAAATCCTGCAGTGGGAAGGGGTTGTAGGGGGGGAAAGGAAAAAAGAAAGGAAAGCACCTTATACATAATTAGCCTCTACCAGTAATCAGGTACAGCTTTCTGTATATCCTCAGCTTTCACAAGTAACTCATTTTTGATGTAAAGAGTTCTGTGCTTTATCTATTTTTAGGCAGTTGCAGATGGGAACAAGGTGATCCACAGCAAAAGGAAGCCCTGTGTAAAACACACGTTCTTCATTTGGGCAAGAGGAAAATTGTTTTTATGTGTAAGATGACTGACAGAAGAATGGTCATTCCAGTGTACAACATCCTATCCACATATGATTTGGAATTACATCTTACCTCCTAGTTTGCTGGGTTAAAATATGGATCTTGAGTCTACAACTGTATGATTGCATAGCCAAGCACTTTCCTCTCTTCCCAAAGAACCTTTGGAAGCATGAGGGATATGGCCCATTCAAGTGAAATATTCCCACATGGCTTTCAACATCTAAGTCCCTACTTCATATAATGGCTATGGAAAATAAGTTACAAACCGCTGGGCAAAATCTGAGTAAAGACTTTCCCCTGCTGTTAGATCTGCCAGCTAAGAAAAGTTCCTAGTGGCAGCACACTCTCTTGCTCCTGACTGTCATTTTCAGCAACTCCATTCACATGTACAGTACACAAGTAAAGTTCAAACCTGTCTGAATGAAGATATCATCAAGCACTAAACTAGAAATAAACAATTACACAAAACTTTCTAGATGATCTTTAAGGTCCCTTCCAACTCAAACCATCCTCTGATTCAATGTCTGAGTTTTCAAGTCTTAGATAGGCTAGGCCTGTATAAGAAAAAATATTAAAAAAAAGGCACGTCTAAAAAAATGTTTTGAAAATACAACTCATCTGCTCTGATCCACAAGATGTTGGGGTCTAATGAGTCACTCCTTCACACTCATACTTATGGTAGTCACAAGTATTTGTCAGCTTGACAGAGACATTTTATAAAGTTAACCATGGTGAGGAAGCTGTCTTTTTAAAATTTCTTTGCTTGCTTGCTCTCCACTAGTAGGGTTCAAACAGTCTTGATAAAAGCAAGTGGAAGATTTTGCCCCCTCCTCTTCCAAAACACACGAGGGAGTGTCACTCATGACCATTTTCACACTCTGTCTTGGAGATTTGTTGTTTGACAAACAGGTAGATACACTCAGGAACACCATGGTCCAATGGCAAAGGCTAAGAAAGGGAGCAGCTCGCAACTTCAGTAGCATTTCCACCGATCCCTGTCCAAAGGCTGGCAGGTGAATGTCACAGCTGAATCAAAATGGCCCAGGTACTTGGTGCTACCCTTTGTCTTCAACTCTGGCCATCAGGCAAGAAATTCTTATACTTTTTTAGGGAACGGACACAGATGCACAAAAGCCCAAGTTCAGACAGCCCAGCTTCTGCCTAATGACTTGCATTTGAATAATCTTGTAAATTGGAGTCTCCATGGTCTAAATGCTCAGGGTGTAGGAGTATGAAGGAGGTCTCAGGCATCACAGTAAGGCTATACATGAATTTTTCTTCCCTCTTCCCTTCATTAACCTTATTTAGCTGTAGCTGACTTTATCTTAAGGACTGTGCTTCTGCACAGGCTTGCCTCCCAACTACTCCTCTACCCTGGAAGCAGCTTACTCTTCTCGCTGGGCCGTTGTCTGAGGGAAGAAGCAGAGGGATGAAAAAGAAGCCCCAGAACTGTTTCTGCCCATCAGGACTGGCATGAAGAGCTGATGTCATGGCTTTTGCCACCACTGGGGGATAGTGGGTATGATTAATGCTGCTTCAGGGGCGGCATCCTCTATAGGAACAGCAGTCTTTTAGCATAAAATTATTTTAAAAGTCAGGAAACATAGTGTAGCCATAGAATTATCCCAGGCTACAGTCAAACTAGATTTGGAAACAAACATTTCTAGTTTTGAACCCAGCACACAAGGGAGTATCTTCTTCACTTAGCACCTTTTCCAGGCTCCATTTTGGTTCCATATTGCTGAAGCAACACATAACTCCTCATACAAGATCCCATACATGATTTTAAAAATTTCTTTTCAGTCACAGACCCTACGGATATGTGGCCATGAATTTCCACAGGGATTTTGAGTGCAGACCAAGACTCTTCAGCTTGAGGGATTTGAAGAAACAGTTTACAAAGAGCACTGAGCATCTGCACTTGACTACTGAGGCTAGACTGTTTTCTGAGAAACTCTGGGCCTTCGCTAGGAATCTGGGTGTGTCCATAAACACACATAGCTGTGTATAGACTTGCACAATATACACCTATAAACTCACAAGTATTCTTTCAGGAAGAAATTGCAATTCTCAAAATTTTAATGGACAGAGATGTCATTTTTTATGATATATTGTTAAGTTTCATAGTAATATAGCACGTACTTGTTATCAGGATTTTATCGCATACACTCATTATCTAAATATCTAGCTAGCTAGCTAGATCTATGTAGCTCTATCTATCTAGCTAGCTAGCTAGCTAGCTATGCATCTATCTATCTAACTATGTATCTATCATCTATTTATCTTACATATATATATTTTATTTTCCTGAAGCTGGCAAAATTAGTTATTTTCCCTGAAGACAATAAGAAAGGATTAACAAAGCAGTTGGAATAAACCTCAATCTCTCATTTGTCCATCAAAGCCTGCAGGATTTCAGTTAGGCTGTGAGAACAGGCTGATTTGGTTTTTTGCACACGATTTCCACCCCAGACCCAAAACAGGTAAAATTAGTCCAAGGGTGACTTCTTTTTGCACCTTTGAAGGGGAAATTTTGGGTTTCAAGACTCTGGGAACTGACCACCAGAGCTGTTTGTTGAGCATTGTGACAAAGAGTTTGGCATGAAACTCCACCTCTGGAAATGAAGGGTTACAGTTTCCACTCCCACCGTATGATGTTCTTCATTTCCTGCTAGACTTGTACTTCACCAGGTACCTTGTTCTCTTCTCCCCTGGCCTTTATGCAGGAAAATGCAGGAATAGACAGGGAGAACAACACTGAGGAATCACAGGTTCAATTACTGGGCATGCTGAAGTGCCATAAGCCAAGCCATCACTGTAACGTGACGAGCGAACACTATTTTCTGCAACAAGTATTTGGGTGGGGGGAAAATATAAGACAGCATTTTAGCACAGAGGATGGGAAACTGGAGGTTTTATTTGCCTCCTGTTTTAAAACTATTTAAAATCATAGCTGGACCATGCTCTGGAAAGAACTCTTCAAAATCCAGTTTTTCTTAGGAACACTAAAATGACTTTAGGAAAGAGCTAGTGATCAAAACACATATATTTCCTATTGACTAAAAGGACATTAATAACTGTTGAGTAAAGGAAGAAGTCTGAAAGGGATTAGAGAGTTGCCTCCTATGGCAAAAACATATTGCAAATACGTTTATTTGTAGCAAGGAGTCCATTCTTTGAACCTGATGCCTGACACCAAAAAGCTGAAATTCAAGGTGATGACCACTGATTCCAAAACTGAATTGTTTCCCCAGCCCAAATTACCTTGAAGTCAGTTTATTCAGTTCTGAAAAATTATGAACTGCAGTGGTTCAGTAGTGCAGCTAATCATTCAAGCATTAAAATTAATTAACAGTCTCAGCACTGCTTTTTCCAGAAGTGGACAATAACCCCCATGCTAAGATCCAAGGCAGATTCTTGAGGAGTTTCTCTGGATTCTCGAATTCAATTCTTGGCCAAACCTATCCTGTACCCTTCCAGCTGCAGGAGAGAAGGCTTCATAATAACTTTTAGTCACCAGATGGCATCAGTACAGAAACCGGACAACCACACTACCCTTCACTGGCATAGCATAAAACCGTACCATGATTCATCTGTAAATATTTATTTGAAAACCATAACCTGAGTTAATTTATGCTCTGAAATACTTGTTAGAGGAAGTTGTGATGGTTTCTGATTTAAATAAATATGGATAAGAAACTTGACAGGCACCCAAGGTGAAATTTTTTTTATTTTAACTATGCAAAACAGGGTATACATTCTCTCACTGTACCTGAAAGTATTCCACCTGAAGACAGTAGCGATGGATTATCACAGTCAATTTTTAAAAATCTACATTGCATTTAATTCTGGCATTCTACTTTATTATGAAGCAAAGAAAATCCCTACAGTAAAGGTAACTGCAAATCTGAGGAGAAAATTAGAACTGAGGGATACATCCCTCCCTCTCCACACCTCCCATTTTTTTCAGCTTCATGTTAACACAATCTCTGTCATGGACACTCTGGTGAGATATTATGAGCTTGAGCTATTATGAGCTCTGAAAACTGCCAGTCTAGCTCAGCTAAACTCTCAGGGTACCTTCATCCTCAAGTTTTTAGAGCAGTTTGAAGGTAGGCTTACATTTTTCCATATAGCATTGCCACCAGCTAAAGACTGGACTGCCCGAGTCAGTTTGCAGATTGAAATACATTAATCCAGCATTATTTGTTGGGATTCAGTCCCAGAGATGTGGATTTTGGACCCACTTTTTTTGGTGTACTAATTTTTTCTTCAAACTTAAAAGTCAAATCATCCTTCCACAGGACCCATATAACACAGACTTTTTCATTAACCAAAATACCTGCTTTAAAGCTCTCCTCCCAAAGGACTGAATATAAGTACACATTAAAGATGCTTGTGTTATTTGGGTATAGACAGATTGAGACATTGCCAGAGCACACATTAAGTTACTGACTGAAGGCAAATGTAACATCTTGTGACTAGCCTTGCAATTGGCTAGAAACATATTGTTTATCCCTTACAATTGAAGTTGTTTCTACACAAATTCTCTTCAGAGTATAGAGTTCAACACTAAAAAAACACACCCTCCACAAATACATAAATAGAAAAAAAATGGCTTTCTAAATATTAATGGAAAACAGACATGGTACAGCACCAAAAAAACCCAGCATTTCAGGATTCAAGCAAGCATGAAGAATAAGTTTGCTGAAATATAACAATTGTGTATTTCTGATTTCTTTTCAAGGTGGAAAGTCTAAAAATTTGTCTATAATTTGTCTATAAAAATGGTGATAAAATATATCAATGAAATCAAGAGTTGGAAGATTTCAGGTAAGTTATGTAACTATTTAATCCTAACAAGAATACGTAAAACTGAATTCAGTAGCAGGGAAAAGCTCATGTTATACAGGGCATGAGTGAACAAAAATCCAGAAAAAATTCAGATCACTCTGTCTCATAATTGGCTACATTTAATTCCACTAAAGCATCAAGCTTTTTCAGAAACAACATAATCTGAGCCTTTAACACAATTTTTGTGTTAAAATATCCCTGCCTCTCTCAAAGCAGAGTTCTCAAAGCAAAAGAATTATACATGGTCATGCAGAATGAGAGCAGCAAGGGTCAGCATTTACATTGCCAATAATTGCTTAGAAAGCAACGACTGCTCAGAGACAAAATCCAGCAGCTTGCCAATTGGCCAGCATGTGCAAGCTGACATCACATGTCTCCACAGCTTATAAGTACCTTAAGATAGATCTCTGCAACTTTCTTTTTAATCTACATAATATTAAATATTTTAAGGAAAAAAAATGGAAGGCTCACTCAGATTATACAAAGCTGCTGACTGGAGCAGCACCAAAAAGACAAGCTGGTTAAGTAAAAAAAATAAAAACATCAGAAATGAGGGGGGGCGTGGAAACTGAGCAAGAGGAAAACAAATTAAGGCCACTGTGGTGACATTCAGATTGCAGGAGGCATCTTCTGCTTTACTATGCCTACTGGAAGTGGAAGGGTACTGCCCACAATCAAAGAGAAACAAACACAGCCACCTCTAAACAAAAAAAAAATTAAAAACATTGGCACCATAAACAAAGCTTGGACACATAAGTCAAAAAATATTTGAGTCCATTCACACAGTACAAGAGGAGTAATAGACTTCTGTGTCTGACCAAGTCTGAAAATAAGTCATCCCAGGGTTAAAAAAAAAGCATAATTTCACAGGGAAAGGTGGGCTCAAATTTTTCTATTCCTCTATGGATTTGGCTTACTGAGAGGAGGGAAAAGTGCTCCTCACCACTTCAAAGAAATAAGCAAGAAATAATAATGGAGGGTGGAACAGGAAAGAGAGAATGAAAGGGAGCAATTCATTTCCTACTGGAACTGGTGAGGGTGGTTAATGTACTTTTTAACATTACAGCAATTTCACGATTACAAGCCGCACCATTTTGACTAAAATTTTGCTCCCACCCCGGAAATGCGGCTTA
>PYHW01009964.1:57239-86033 GCA_013186435.1 Turdus rufiventris
AAAAGATAAAGAACAATGCCCTGCCTGGTTTCAAAGGATGGCCCATTAGCAGAATATCTCCCACGGAGATAAGGATCACTGCCCCCACCTTCAAAAGATGCTGATAGAACAGATACCTTTTATCACACTCTGTATTGTAACATGCAGCTTATAATCAGGTGCGGCTTATATATGGACAAAGAATGAAAAGTTGCCGAGGGTGCCATGTTTGTGCATGCCTGTGACAGTGCATTGTCAGATAGCCCTCAGGAGACACCTTTGCCTCTTGGGTGCCACAGATGTACAGACAACAAAACAAAGGGCAACAGATGCTATTATTCAAAGGGTGCACTTATGCAACTGCTTGCAACGTGAGGTTTAACACTCTTGAAAAATGTTCTGATATTGACTTGAGGTTAGATAGTTAATTAAACACTAAAGAAGGCAGTTGCTGAGAGGTGTCTAGCAGCTCTTTCTTCTAAAAGTGCATATTACCCTCAGAGAAAGTTTCCATATAGGAAACATTTCAGGTTCTGTTGTGGGAAAAGCTAATGGAAGAATGGTCAATAACAAGTTTCGCCTGTTAGCCAAGAAACATCTGTACATCAGCCAGTTCAATTACCAGTCTTTACAGCCACAAAAAATACAAGTTTTTTTAGGAAGGTGGGGAGATTAAACAGCATTTGTGATACTTGTCAAGTATTTCTTGACAAAATACTTCAGTGTGATGATAATTTGTGGTAGAAAAAGAAAGGCAGACCCCATCACTACATTAGCTAAAACACACTGTATCTCATCAACTGCAGCTCTGAGATACATCAGCCACTCCATTTATTTCAGAATGGACTGTCAGGAACCTCTGTTGGAAAATGCCT
The DNA here is from genome assembly GCA_013186435.1 of Turdus rufiventris. Classification (NCBI taxonomy): domain Eukaryota; kingdom Metazoa; phylum Chordata; class Aves; order Passeriformes; family Turdidae; genus Turdus; species Turdus rufiventris. The sequence goes on from PYHW01009964.1 coordinate 58,094, forward strand.
CATTTCATTCACGTTGCTCTGCAAACCAAGTCTCTGATGTTCACAAGCATGAATGAACCCTGATACAGCCCAAGTAAGAACATTTCATTCTTAGGCTGTTTCTGAATATAAGTACCTGTCTTCTTTGAAATCCCATTCCAAGAAGGGAGCAGGAAATTCCTGGGGAAAGGTCAGCACTCTGGTAAAACACTGATGGCTTCTGTGGCTTGCTGAGACCACAGGCACTTTCACATCACCACATCATGACTGTGCTATGATTATCAGCAACCCAAAATTAAAATACTTGCTCTGAAAAAGGATCATTTTGCTGTTTCATGCTGTCAAACGAACCTGTAGGTGGGCAATGATATTTCACTGGGGGCTGAAGGTGAATGAAAACGGAATTAAGCTGAATGCTAAATTCAGCAGTATCATAGGAAACAGGGGTCTGAATCTTGCAATGACTAAGTATTGGATTAGCAGCCTGAATGCCTCACCAATTTCATCTTTTTTATCAGTATTATATAAGGAAAGTCTCCCTGCTCAGTTCCTGCCAGCCAAATGGGTGCTGAGTAATCAACTCCAGACCAGGCTGGTGGTGTATAGATAGCAATTAAATCACCTTATTAATATGGCATGCAGATTTCAAGGGACAAAGTATTAATTTAAAGTATCTTGTTTCCTCTTTAGCAGAAGGCTGCCTGCTTGCAGTGTATGGGCCATCACCCAACTTTAACTTTTCTGTTGCAGTGATAGGAGGGCAATTTGCCACTGCCACTTCTACTAACCCACCTCTATATCAGAAATGAATTAACCACAGAGCTGCAAGGATAGAGCTAGCATAACCTTCACATTTCAGTGAGATTAGTTGACAGGGTATTTAAAACTCATTTTGACAGCAAGACAAGTTGAAACAAGGGACTGTCCTAGCTCTGTTTTCTCTGTGCTTGTAAAAGTGTCAGATACCACGTTTCACAGGGAGGAGGGAGGAAGGGGAGGCAAAAAGTCACTCCTTCCCCAAGCCCACCAGGGGGGTATATGGAAACCTTTACCCAAGCTCAGCATGAATAGAAAGGAAGCCATGAAAGCTTAAAGCAGACGCATGCCAGGAAATTACTCTCTTACTGCAAGACAGCCACTCCTGAAGAGCACAGGAAGAAAATATGTCTGCTAGTACCTGGGCACAGCTCATTCACCTGGCAGCAGAGCATCTTTCAGGCTCTCAACAGTAGGAGTGCAATGACTCCCATTTTTGCCAGGTAATGGCTTCCTAGTAGGGGGAAAAAAGGGTTTTTTTCTTGTTATTTTTAAATACACTATACGGGGGGTTTTTTTGGGTTTTTGGGGGTTTTTTGCTTTTTTTTAGTAAAAATGTTTTACAGATGAACATGGGACATGCCTTACAAGAAAAGAGCTGTTTGCAGGATCATTGCTCTGCTCTTCCTCACCAGAGCTGCTTGCAGAGTGGCTGTGAACACCTTTACATGAGCAAGCTGTTTGTTTCTATCACACTTTGCCAGACTAGAATTCAGTCTGAGTACACTGTCAAAGGAGGGCTGATGGCAGGCAAGTAATTCATTCCCTATTGCAGGCTGTTTGTTTCCAACAAGTCCATTTCACGGGATAGTTAACAGATCCTCTCATGATAAGGATGACTGCTCAAAGCACTTAGGCTGATGTTGTTTTAATACCAAATCTATATTGAGGTGGTTGACACAAGTAGTGCCAAACAAAGTAGCTTACAAAGGCTGGTGGAGTGGAACAAGACATGAAACCTAACATCAACATTCCTCTGTTTCTGAAATGCCAATGAAATCTCTTGATATTGTAGGTATTTTTAAATACGATGCCTTCACACAGCATTTTAGTTACAGCAAATGTAACTATACTTGCAGATTAATTTGCTAGTTAAAGATTTCACTTTCACTTCTTGAAGCCCTTGCACATGTAGCATATTCTCAGTAACATTTATGTGGTATAATATTATTGCACTTTATTTCTTTGAAGGAAAACCATCTGAAAAGGAGAAAATAAATCTCTTGCTATGACCAGTTTATTGCATGTGTCCTGGTTTTATGAATGTAATTGCTTATACACTAAATATTTATAATTAGGGCAATTAAATATTATACAAAGCTTCTACAGAGAAGATATTTTCAAACGTTAATGATGAAATTCGAAGAATTGAAGCAATTCTCCAACAGAAATTTTTCTTCCTGCTTTCCAAAGGTGCTTTTGAATTGGGGCCATCACATGTGAAATAGTCCTGGCTGTTTTCACGAGCATTTCTGGAAAATCTCCTCTTTCTTCTGCCCCGAAGGTCCTTTAAACTTCATTTCTGCTTGGATCCTTTGAATTTTTTTCCAGGCCACTGGGTATCTAAACATTGCAGAACTCCCATATAATATGTGGTTTGTCCTAATTATCAGAAGTCCTGAGTATTGTGATAGTTGATTCACGAACCACTTCTTTAAAAGAATGAAAAAAAAAAAAAGCTCAGTTAATTTGGTTTTAAGTTCTTTTTGTAGCCTTTATTTTTGCAAAGATATACACACACACAGTCCCATGTCACTTGGCCAATAGAAAATTACTTTCTTGCTGTTATGCTGCTCACACTTTCACCCTTTACTTGCATTAGCAATCAAAAAGCATTAACTGAGAATATGGATTGCACTGAAAGTCAAGACCTGTTTAACTCATACGTACTAATTTTTAGGAGCATCCATTAAATTGTACCAGCATTATGCTATCTGTATATCTAGTGAAAACATATATTGACTGCTTTCATCAATATTACCTTGTTGCATCAACTGCAAATAAACTGCACTTTCCTGTCACCATGACAGAGGGACAGCACAAAAACCTGAAGTGTCAGTGGTGGCTTGCATGCTTTGGTTAAAGCTCATGGAGATAAGTGCATCTCATCTCAAAATAATTAATTAGGCTTTTAATTAAGTTTCCCTGAATTTTGAGAGATTTCCCTGAATTTTGAGAGAACCACAAAGTGGTTCAGCCAAAATATTATTTGGGGTCTTTCAAGTACCTGGTAGTTTGTCCATGAACAAATTTCCAAATGTTTCCACATATCTAAAATGCTGTGCTCACAGCCCTGTTACCTTAGTGTTGAAATTGCATTCTCTCCACACCCTCCACCAAACAGTGTGAATTGAATAAAGAACAACAGTTTTAAGTTTCAGGTCTGCAAACGGATCCTGAGATTTTGCAAGAGCAAAAAATCTAATTCTGAGAATAGTAATTAGTAGGGAGATACCTGTATTTTTCAGTCAAGCATTCACACTATTAACCTGTTTGCAATTGCATTTAACATGTTCATTGAACATACAAACATCAAATCCATAACATGCAATTCCCTGAGCAACTGCTGCTCAGGATAGTGATCATCACTCATCCCAGAGCTGACCGGTAGGTAGGAGTGAGCTCATCCCAGAGCTGACCGGTAGGAAGGAGATCTGTTGTGCTGAGTTCTGCCAAAAATATCAAGGTAGTTTAAAAAAAACAAATGTGGGGGAGGAAGAAAAAAGAAGGTGTGTGTGGGAAAAATGCTTACACAGTCACAAGAGAGACACATGGTCATGACAGGTGACCTATATGCATCCAGCTAGATGCAAAATAGTTGGTCTGTTACACTCAGGGAGGGAAAAAAAACATCTGCATACACACTGAATACTTCTACCTTACACCATGGCCAAACCAAAACTGATGACAAATGTCCACACTAACATGAGATATCGAGCAACAACTCTAAAATGCCTAAAAGGCCATGCCTTTTTCCTCTTTCAGCTCAGATCAAATGAGCTTACATCCTTATTGGAATCCCAACAGGCAAGTGCCACCTTGAAGTTCCACTAGAACTAAGGTTGGAAGACTGTTGAACTGCTTCCAACCCCCACACTACTGAAACTATGAAGACATTCTCACATTCTTAGAAAGTTCATGGCCTCAGTCAAGCTGGAATATAGTTCTCTGTGGCCATCAGTCTGAACTTGTCACAGCTCCTTCATGGCAACTATAGGAACTGAATCACAAAGTGTCTGGGGGAACGCAGAATCCCAAAAAAGCCAGTGACTCATCCTACTGTGTCCCGTTACTTCAAGGGCTGAGCACTATTCCCAGCACTCATGACAGTGAGCAACCCCGACTCGTCCACCTGATTTTTTCCAACACTGAACTCATAAACCTGCAAGAAATCTTACTCATGACTGTGGGCTTAGGAATTGGTAGAACGGATACAGAAACTGTTGAAGTTTAGGAGCAGCAGTCATCAGAAATAAGTAAAGTATGCAGTGAATTTATTGTTTAATAAATTTTTATGTTCCATGGTTAGCTTGGGAAGTTGCCACAAGAATCTAAGGGACCTTCTGGACGTACTTCAAGGGGTTTGATATTAACTGAGTTTTTAGTATTTTTTGAAGTATCTAAATGAACAAAAGTAACAAAACTAAACTTTTGTCTGTGTTTCAGGAGTAGCAGTTGACACAGTCATGTTTTCATCTTACATGTGGTGTTTCCTCAGAATACATCCAGCTATCAAACTGAAGAAATGAAGAAAAATTAAATAAAGAGAAAAAAAAAAACTTTTCCTATAAATAGTATAGAGCTTTTCCAGTAAGTCACTATCACAGCACTACTTCCCTCCTTAGTGATATTTGGTACTGACAATGCAATGCAAATTAAGAGAAGAAAGCCTTTCTGCAGACAGAATCACACAGAGTTGTACTGAAGCTTTAGCAGAACATTAAAAAAGCTTCTCTAGAAAATAAAATATGAATATAATATATATATTTAAAAGGATTGCATCTTCCAGCCATATCATCTTCCTGCACAAGTGGAGTCTGCAGAACAATTTATGAACACCAGCCTTTTGCAACTCCTACTTGCTTTCTGAATTTCTTCTTCAGAGTGGATCTGAGTGACAGAAAACACAAACTGCATGTGACCCCTTTGTACTGGAAAGGAAAGAAGAAAGCAGCAGGAGCAACCAGGCCCCTTTCCTCTACCCACTGAAAGCTGAAACAAGTCCCAGCATTACCTTAATGTTGAAAGTTTCTAATTAATACTCAAAAAAAGAAAGTGATATATTCACACTCAATCCAAAAATGAAAGAAGGTTTTCAGGCTGTGAAGCTAAAATATTAAGATTCTTGCAGCTGGGCTGAGTGGATTTGAGAATCCCTTAGAGTCAGCATCAACAATCACTGATGCACAAGCACAGCACAGTTTCAAGAGATTTGTGATTAAAGGCTTGCAACTCATAAAATAGAAACAAGGAAAGAAATAAAGCTTGTCTGTAGACAAATAGATTCCATCCTACCTGCTTTTTGTACTTCTGTCCATAACTCTGGTAGCCGGCGCTTTTCTGTGCCGATGAAACTATCATTGAATTGACTCAGTTACTAAGGAAACCAGAGGGATGATGCTAATGGATACTATTTATGACACTGGGAACCTTGGAAAACATTTGCCATGAAAAGATGGTGTCACAAGTTAGTTTAAGTCTACACTGAGTCTTAGCACAGAGAAGAGAACTAGATAGGATTTTTTCCTTTCTGTTTTTCCTCTGACATTTTATTTTTTATCAGATACCTATAGATTTATGCTTGGTTTGACTATCAGCACCTCTTTATAGTCATTTTTCTAGGTTTATTTCAAAACACAGGAGTTAGCTCTAACACATTCATTCTTATTCTAGGCAATGGAGTCCAGGATTTTTTTAAAGCATCCCACATGATACAAAATAGGATTTGACTTTAGGAATGTTCTTCAGAGGACAGAAATTTTTAATCAAAAACATTGGATTTGGTATGCTTCTACCTTAGCTCTTACGAACTGTAAGACATGGAAGATTTTCATAACAGACACAGCAGATCTCATAAACCAAACTGCTATGTTACCAATTATTATATCTTCAGGAACCTATGTTTATATTTTTAAAAAATAATCTCCACTAAAAAGAGACAGACTTTCTATAAGCATTAAAAAAGCACCAGGGAGCTGTAAGTTATTTTTTCTTTTTCCACAAGCTATATGTTCACAGCATGAGTCATCTATCAAAAGCAACCACACAAGTCTGAACTTATACCATGAAGGATCAAGCTCCAGGCACTTATTTATTTACAGAAGGCTCGTGGAGTTATTTCTGCACTGGAGTTGCAGATGACCCATAGTCAGGCACCTTGTTGCCATGGAAATCTCACACCACCACTCTCTGCCTTATTCCCATCCAAGATCCTCCTTTGCATCCCTAGTGATCCCTGTTTGTCACAGTTTCCCTGGGTCCCTCATTTTGGGCAGGCAGCAGCTGCTAGCAGGACTGGAGTACATTTAACCCTGTCTGGCACTTCCAAGTCATAGGAAGGTCAAAAAAAAAGTGATTTTTTAGGATTATGATACTTGGCTGAATATTTTCTTCCACCTTACATTGTCATGCATTCAGACCTCCAAAGTTGTGTCTAATTTCTTAATTACAAAGAAGTAAACAGAGAAACTAGTGTCCTCTCATGCTGGTGAGAGAGTAGGAAGTCACAGTCGATTAACAATAATTTATTCCTGGAGAAAGGAAAGAGGAATAATATCCAGTGACTACTCATTCTCATGGGAGAGCCAGTCACTGAGACAAGTCAGTGACAGCTCATAAGGTGCATCCAGAACAAAGCAATGTAACATCCCCAAAAGACCCCCACAACACCAACCCCCTAAAAATGCTGAGAGTCACAGGGAAGCACACACTCCAACTGAGCACACAATCATAGAATCTCTTGAGTTTGAAGGGGTCCATAAAGATCAGAGTCCAACCTCCTGATCTTTGCAGGACTACCTAAAACTAAACGGTGTGGCTTTAGATTTTTTTTTTTTTGCAAAATCTCTGCAGCAGAAAATCTCTACATAATAGGAAACAATTATTATTACAATTATTCCTCTTTTTTTTTCTGCATTGCACTTATGCTTCTACCTTAGACTCTCCGCTTAAGGATCATACATCTATTTACACATGAAAAATACTGTTCTTTCCTAATAGAACAGATAAGAGCAAGTGCCTAAAATAAGATGGATAACATAAGAATCTGAAAATTCATTGGAAGAAGTACGAGACAAGAGTACATTATACCATCCCAACAAATACATTAAAGTCATATAGAGCACTTCCCTTGACATGACCTACTTGCAGACATTGACCCTAGATGATATCTGAACACATTAAAAAAAATAAATGCTAGTGATTATTCTTCATGTAAGTAGACAATTCCATTTTCAGAAAGATATATCAATTTTACCCACCCTGTAAGCAGAAGAACTGCAACCTACAAAGATACACCTATTTGAAGCAATTTCATTATGAGACCATGAGCATCACCATGTAAGTGAAAGGAGGGGGAAAAAAAAAACTTGTGACATTTCCAAGCCAGCTCTACGCAAAACCATTTGAAGAAAACACCTCGTGACTGCCCAGTGCTGCTGTTCACCTTTTAGTCTCCTCTGTGGCCTCAGGAAAGAAAGCTAAAATCGGTGCTCCTGACACTTTTACAGCTTATGAAATTTAAACAGCTCTCTCTCTCTTCAAGATTAAAGGATTTTTTCAGTAGTAGTAGCAGTCCCAACACTGAAAATTAGCCCATACCAATTAAGGCTTCAACTAGAAGTAATGTCTCCCTTCAGGGAATACATGACATTTTAAATTAAGAAACATTCTAGCTAACAAGCCTATAAATCTTCCCAATTAACTGTATTCTCTACCAGTTTATGAGTCTTCTGTTCAATTTGACAATTCTAATCTTTCAGAGAGTGCAGAAAAGGATGAGACCTCTGTGCAAGTTGCTTTCCACTGGAAGGGGATACAGACACTCACTCTCTCTGACTGTTCTTTTATTTGAGAGATCTGAGCCAAATGGCACATCAAAGCCCAGTACTCTTTACTGTCATCAGGTGAAAAGGTTTCCTGTCAGCCAAAAGTCTCTGTGACACATTTCTCACACTCCATAAGGAAGCTCTGTGGCAGCACCACTAGAAGCACACCACCAAAGGATTCTCTCACAGGAGCACTTTGCACACTTCTCCACAGATTATTCTTTTACTAAGCAAAGCTTTCAAGGAACACAGGTAGGGTTTGTCCTAGGAAGCAGTGTCCCACAGTGGTGATTGAGGGTGTCAGGGGAGGTAGGCTGGAAGAAAAAGCAAGTACACCTATCAGGAGCATTAAATGTAACTTTTCTTTCTGTTATATAGATGGATCTATTCCCTTTTAATATTTTAAGAGCTTAGTTGAAAAGAAGTGCTAAATGGGAGATATAAAATAGACATCCAAAAAAGTCACCAACAGGGAGAAACACAAGCCAAGAGCATGGGAAAAAAAAAAAAAAAAAAGGAATAGTATCTGAAGAGATCACTGTTTTTTGAAAGACAAATGTCAAAAGCTATCATCCTAAATTGGATGAGGCAAGTTGGGGTATTGCCAGACACATTGTGAAAACAGAGCCAGCCGAAAGACCATGTTGGCTAACCAAGTATGATCATGGAAACATGGAATGGTTGCAGTTGGAAGGAACCTCCAAAGATCATCTAGTCCAACCCCCCTGCTAAGGCAGTTTCACATCCAAATGAGTTTTTGATATCCTCAGGAAAGGAGACTACCACCTTTCTGGGCAGCCTATTCCAGACTCTCACTACCATAGGAAAGTGGGTTTCAGTTTGTGCCCATTGCCCCTTTTTCTGTCACTGGGCACCACTGAATAGAGCCTGATCCCCTCTTCTTGAAACCCATCCTTAGGATATTTACCAACACTGGTAAGTTCCTCTTTTGATCATCTCTTCTCCAGGCAAACTGGCCCAGCTCCCTCAGCCTTTACTTGCATGAGTGATGCTCCAGTCCCCAGTCCATCTTTACAGCCCTCTGCTGGACCTGCTCCAGTAGTTTCTTTCCTTCCCTGAACTGGGAAGCCCAGATCTGGACACAGAAATCAGATGTGGCCTCTCTAGGGCTAAGTAGAGGGTCAGGATCACCTCCCTCATCCTGCTGGCAATGCTCCTCCTAATGTACTCCAGGATCCCATTGGCCTCCTTGGCCACCAGGGCACTGCTGGCTCATGGACAGTTTGATGTCCACTAGGAACCCCAGGTCCTTCTTCTCAGAGCTGTTTTCCAGCTGGTCAGTCCCCAGCCTGTACTGGCACCTGGGGTTGCTCCTCCCTCAGATGCAGGACCCTGTACTTGCCTTTGCTGAACTTCATTCAGTTTCTCTCCATCCAACTCCCCAGCCTGTCCAGGTCTCACTGACTGAGAGCAAGTCAGACATTCCTCCCAGTTTCTCATCATCAGCACCTCTGCTCACAGCCCTGAGCTCTGCCATTCGGCCAGTTCTCAATCCACCTCACTGTCCACTAACCCATCCCATACTTCCTGAGCTTACCTATGAGGATGGCACAAGAGACAGTGTGGAAAGCCTTGTTGAAGTCAAGGTAGACAACACCCACTGCTCTCCTCCACCTACCCAGCCAGTCATTTCATCGTAGAAAGCCATCACTTCCCCTGGTGAATCCATGCTGACTACTCTGGATAACCTTGTCCTCTACATGTTTAGACATGACATCCATAATTAGTTGCTCCATCACCTTTCCTGGCCATAATGGAGGTGAGGTTGACTGACCTGTAGCTTCCTAAGCCTTCCTTCTTGCTTTTTGAAGGCTGGAGTGACAGGCTTTTCTCCAGTCCTCAGACACCTCTTCAGTTCTCCACGACCTTTCAAAGATGATAAAGAATGGCTTAGCAGAAACATCTGCTACTCCCTCAGCACTCATGGGTGTATCCCTTTGGGGCCTATGGATGTGTGGGTGTGTGCCATTTGGGGCCATAGATTTGTGGTTGTCAGGTCTGCCTAAATGATCTGTAACCTGATTCTCCTCAACCACGTGAAGGTCTTCCTTTCTCCAGACTTTCTCCCTTCCCTCCAGGGGCTGGGATTAGCAAGGGCTGGCCTTAGCAGTAAGGACTGAGGCAAAGAAGGTATTCAGCAACTCTACCTTCCCTACCTCCTTTGTTTCCAGGGCACTCACCTCATTCAGCAGCAGGTTCTCATTTTACCTAGTCTTCGTTTTGCTACCAGTGTACTTAAATGAGCTCCTCTTGTTGTCTGTGTCACATCCCTGCATACCCTGACAACATCCCTGTATTTCTCCTAAGTGGTTTGCCTCTTTTTCCAGATTTTGTAAACTTCCTTTGCCATGATCTCGTTGCTAAGCCACACAGGTTTTCTACCCACTTTGTGCATCCCTATGAGTAAGGAATCAAGCAGTCTTGACCTAGGACAAAGTGATGCTTGAGGATTAGCCAACTGTCTTGGACCCACCAAAATTCATCTTGGACTCAGATGTGGTGCAACTTGAGGCCATTTCCATGGGACCGTGTGCCTTGGAACTAGAAGCTGTTAGGAACTATCCTGGCTCACAACACAGGGAGCAACAGTGCACTGTCCTACAGATACAACATAAAAGCACAAACAAAATATTTCACTTAAGGGAGACTTTAAAAGAAAATTTTGCTACTGTAATAGGAAAACAAAGTCATTTTCCCAAGGCTATTGTCCCAGGCCAAACTACTGGGTAGCGTTGTGGAAATAAAGGATAAAAACCCAACAAAATACACCACATCCTATGAAAATGCACCATGTGTCCATAAGGGTAGCACAAAGCAGTTTCTGCAGTGTGGCCTTTGCAAAACAAACAATATTAGTCCACCACAATTGAGAACATCCCCATGCTGCCAGCTCTAGGGCCACTGCAGCTGATCTCCATTTACAAAAGTAAAACAAAAGCCTCCCTTCCCAAGAAACTCAAGACTTCAAAAAAAGGTAGCTAGTAAAGGAAAGGAATATTCTGCAATCCTTTTAAACTACATCCAGAATCCACAGGTCTTTAGACAGTCTGTATATCAGAGTTGCCCCTTGGAGCAATCTATATTTTAGTAGGTGCCGGACAGAAAGTAAAAGGGACAAACATATTAAGATTCCTAATTTAAAACAAACAAACAAAACAACTAAAAAAACAAACCACAAACAACAAAACCCAACAGCATAGCTCATTCCAGTAACAACAGAAGTACACCATGAGATAAGTGGGTTTGTGTTTACAAAACCTCTAATGCTCAATTAAGTCTGTTTAGCCCTGTGCATTAGCTGCTGATCTTAATGCAGCTTTTTCTATTGATTACACTGCAGCAACTGCTATTGCAGCCATGTAAAAATCTGTACCGTGATAGAAACCTTTCCACATGAGAACCTAAATGAGGGTGTTTGCCCTGTTAGTCAGGAAACACTGTCATGCTCTAATTAATTTGGAGGAGGCAGAAAATGGATTACATATTGCTTTACTCTTACAGAATCAAGGAAAAAAAATGTTTACTTGTATTTTCAATACTAAGAGAACATCTCTACACATTTTCTAAGTGTTTACCACATCTTCTAGAGGCACAGACAGCATCTTTTGTAGGTACCATTCACTCCAATGTTGAACACAATGATATCTCAGATCCAGAAGCAAACCACATGCATGGCTCATTAAAACAATTACGGTCATAATAAATCCAAATAGAAAAAAAGAATAATTTAGCATAAAGGTATCTACAGCAATTTCACAATTATAAACTGCACCTGATTATAAGCCACACTTCCGGGTTTGGACCAAAATTTTAGTCAAAATGGTGCAGCTTATAATCATGAAATTACTGTAGTTAATCCCTGCTATGAGTACAATACCAAGAATTCTGTTGTTAACTAAAAGCAATGGAAATATTAAGTGATATTTCAGCACACAACAAGACAAGAAACACAAAATAAGAGATTTAACATTTCTAGCAACAAAGGTCTGGAAACTGCTTTGGGTCAGTGAGTCCTAAATCTTGTTTAAGTTTAAGCCCCACAGAAATAAGTGAATGAATGAGAAAAAAAAATTCAAAGCAGCCATGGTCTGTGTAAAATTTTGGGAGTGTAGTTTTCAAAACTGGGAAATCATGGATAGGTAAATCATGAATCTTGCCTGGATAGGGAAAGCATTAATCAGAATGTCATTACAGTCTCAGGACAGTTGTTTTGTGGGACATTCCCAATATCCAGGCTCCAACGTAGGGCAGAAGAGAAGCATCACAAAGGGCCTAGGACCTGAGAGGTTGGAATTGCTCCTCATATCACAGGCCAACAAATACCTGGTGTATTTGCCTACACAAGGCCTTCATTGACTGGTTTGCCAACATGGGGGGTAAAATTTAGTGCCCCAGCTCTTACTGCTCTGCAGATATATGTCTTGGTCTGAAAAGAAATCATAAGAATGTCACTTTCTCACTTCTTGCTCATGCACTCAGATGTACATCTGGGCTCTTTTCTCCTTCCACATTTTTGTGACTTGAGGACCACAGCTTGATCTCAAGACTCATTTTTTTACAGGGGACAATGAGCATATATGACAGGAAAAACAAGAAGCAATAAAGCAAGAAAAAGTGAAGTAAAATCAGCAAACCAAAGGAAAGCACTTCACATGAGAAGTCTGTTGTTCTCCTGAAAACAACCTTGAGAATAACTACCCCATCTTACAGCTCTGATACTTGCTACAGTGCTACTTCATACCTCTCGAGGCAAAATTGTTCACTTTCTCCAATTTCCCTCAGACTGAAGCGTAGCAGAAAATACATTTGTTGCCCCAACGTGCCCACAGAATGATACTTGTTGAACAGAAAAGAGTCCTAAATTATATTATTTCTTGAAAAATCTCAGACAAGAAAACACAAATGTTATTTTGATTTCTTTTGGCCCATTAGAATGCCACTATAAAGTTTTCAACTAGAAGAACAATCTTTTCTCGCCTTTCTTTTTCTCAAAATAAATTAGACAAAAAGCTGTGACTTGATTTCATCAGGAAAACATTGCACTTGTCCATACTGAGTAGCTCCTACTACTGGAAACTTTAATAAGAGGGCAATGTGTCAAAAATATCTCTTATCGAGAGAGAAAAGAAACAACCCAAAAGGTGCTACACTGAAGGGTGCAAAAGTTGTTGTGATTTTATATCAAAACCTTAAACTTTCAAATTAAGGCAATATTTATTAAAGCAGACATGGGATTCTTTTGAAGGGAAGATGCACTGAAAAGCTGGGGAAATAATTTTGTCATATCCAGAAAGACCTTGGAAAACTACATCTTTGAGTCCCACATTGAAAATATTTTGTTTATATTTACAGCAATTTCACGAGTATAAGCTGCACCTTTTTGACTAAAATTTTGGTCCGAACCTGGAAGTGCAGTTTATAATCCGCAGCGGCCAATGTATGGACAAAGTTCAGAAATTTGCCAACCTGGAAGTGCGAGCCCACAGCAGCCCCGAGCCGAGCCAGTAAACTCCGCGATCCCGCGATTCTGTTACTAATTGGCAACTTCGTGAAAGTTGCACGTAGATCCTCACTGCGAACAAAAGCGCAGCTTATAATCCGATGTGGCTTATATATGGACAAAGAACCAAAAGTTGCCAACACCCGGAAGTGCGGTTTATAATCAGGTGCAGCTTATACTTGTGAAATTACTGTATACTAGTTATTATACTATATAATTTGATTATATTTATACTATATTATAGTAATTTAATTATAATTACGAAATACCTCAGTCTTTCATCAGGCAGTAGGTCAACTGCCACTCACGAAAAGGCAGGAGACAGAGTCAAGTGCCAAAGTGACCACTACAAACCAGGCCCACTTGGTTCACCCAACAAAGTTTATAAGGTGATCAGAAGGAAAACAGGAGTCAGGACACCCCTCAGGTTTCTTCATTGTGAACAAAAGGAAGGTGGTTGAAGAGTGAAAGTGCATGAGGGTGAAGGATGGCCATCTGCCACCCCTCCCCCACAGAACATAATTTTCAAACTCCTCCCAAGATATAGTCTCTGGATTTCATCCCAGCTTTTCCTCATGTACACTGCCCACACCGGCACGTGCTTCCAGCATTCTTCACTGGATAGTTCATGTTCTTCACAGCAACTCAACTCACAGGGGCTCATGAAGGAAGAATTAACAGCAACTCTCATTCCTGACACCTCAAGAAACGAGTCAGGAAACAAGGATGAGAGCAGTGGAAAAGCTGAAGGCACAAGAGATCCTGGCTATGAAAGACGGGCAGTTTGGAATAAAAATTGCTGATGCTGATTTTTACCCTTGAAAATGAGCACATCAGAAATCTCATTCAGTGACCTTAATCCTCTCAATAACACTCAATCCCAGGAGGATCGCTGCTGCCCAAGGGAATTGCCACAGTCCAATGCCATGAGGATTTGATGCCTTATATCCCAAATACTAGCAGAACTCTGAGTGATTTAAATTATACTGGGAAATCAAAAATGCACAGCAGGATCAGCATCAAATCAACATGCAAGAATATGGATTTGGGAGAGGGGGTGGATTGGGTTTTGTTGGGTTTTTGGTTGGTTGGTTTGGGTTTGGGGGGGAGTGCTACATGGGGAGGGAGTGTTTGTGGTTTTTTTAATCTTATTTCTCAAATGTGCTGTCCACATTTCAGCCAAGTCAGCTGCTCACATCAATGAAGCTGCCTGGGTGCTGTAATGCTTCCAAGATGACATGCTCCATGCTTCACTTAAATGTGATTATATATATGGGCAGCATATTCCTAAAGGAGAGAATTAGAGATACACACTCACTCTGTATTGCCTACAGAGAACAAACTTGGGTTTTTTTCATTCTAGCTTAAGAGCTTTTTATTCTGTGAGCTTAAGGGTCACAGCTCACTGGTGATTACGACAACAGCATAGTCCTGCTCTTGGGGCGGAAGCATTATTTCCTCACACTTTCCTTAGTCACAGCACATACATTGAATATTTCTGTACTATATGATGCCAATATAGCTTCACAGCTCTTCCACAATTATAAGACCTTCCTGACCTCTAACACAATTACAGCTGTCACTCCTTTTCTGCCTCCTGCCTTTTTTCCATGATTCTCTTTCATTCAATATTAATTTTCTTCCATCAGTGCCCATGGTAACATCCATAGAATTAGCTCCAGGCTAGACAGTGGCCATGAACAGCTCCCTAACCATGGAAACCTGCCAACATTTATAACAAATATAAGATGTTCTACAGAAGAAAAAAGCACATCAGCGCTGCTTTAATTCATTTGCAGATCCTTGGCACATTGTGGTAGCCAGAGCAATTTGTAAACATGGCAAACTGCCTGTCTTGCCTTTTTACATTTATAAGCATATGGATGCACCTTAATGGCATGCTCAAAGATACTAGGACTATAAATTAAACAAAATAGTTACCTTTGCATTAGCCATCAAATAATACATGGGTCACATTGTAGTCAAAGATGCTATTGTGATAAATATGTACAACAGTCTGCTTCATGATGAAGAATACACACAAACCGTTTTACACTGGAAAATTTTGATGATAAATGCTGAGTATTTAAAACTTGCAGCAGTTACGAATATGGATTATGGGTATAGGGGGGTTGACTGTATTTTTTAGTAACTTTAGGTATGAAATTGGGATGAAGAATGACACAATCATATTCCATAGAAATAATGTTGATAGCTGCAGTGAAATCCTGCAGTGATTTCTTTTAAAACAATCACCAGTTGTCTCCCGGAGTGTCTGTTTACTGAGAACATCAGATAATTAAGTTTACAGTGGTGAATCAGAATGAGTAGCAGAGCCAGACTTATTTGGGAAGCAATAAAACTATAATTAGACTAGAAAACATTGAATGCAATAAAACACAGATATGCATGCTGTTAGGAGGTTCCAAACAGGGGCAGATAAACATTTGGTATGCAGCAGAGAAGTAGCCTTGATCTGCTTGGGAATCAAGTCTAGAGCTATATGCACTTTAGAGAAATGCTTAAGAAAGTCCATGCCTGGCTGCTACATGATGCTGAACTACACAATTTCTCCCTCATTCAGTTTAAGATAGCTTTTGCCCCAGAACACAGAGGTTCACATCCGTCACTTAACTTCAGCCAACAAACAGCCTTCACCTTTACGTTACTTATTTTCATCTGAATGCTTTCTAGTATTACCTGAAATGCTTGGTCACCTGTAAAAATGCTTCTCCTTTCTAAATCCCTGTCAATCTACAAGTTATAATCCTGTGGATGCATCAAGGCTTGTACAAAAGCTTTTACCACAGAGACTTGCTAATGGCTGTGTTTTAACATTACTGCATTCAAGACTGCTCACCAGAACAAGATGATAGTTGACAGTATCACTGATAATTAGGAGGCTTTATTTTCAGCTCCCCAAAATGTGCAAGACAAATGTGTTTTGTATAATCCAAGGTATGAATTTAAACTGGTATACCACAGCAGTGTAAAACTTGTGCACACACCTATAACTACACTTTCCCATCAATCTTTCACATTGGGTTGGTTGGAGCTACCTAGTGGTTTTGGTTGGAAAGGACCCAAGGACCTTAACATTCACCTAGTTCCAACCTCCCTGCCATGGGCAGGGATACCTTTCACTAGATCAGGTTGCTCAATACCCCATCCTGTAGGTGTAGAAGAAGAGAATACAGGTGACCTCACCCCTGGTAAGTCACAGTTGTACTAATTACCAGAGAAAAGGAATAGTCTTGCCCTTAATGGGTTGCAGCTCTGACTAATAACGATGTTTGATAAAAGGAGTGGGTTGGCTGGGCAGGGAGGATCTTGGAGGAAGAGGAACTCTGAGGAAGAAGGAAGGATCCAGAGACAGAAAGAAGAATGAAACAAGGAAGAGAGTTACTGCAGTAAAAGGTCTGCTGTGAGGCCATTCTGGATCTGATGGAGTTAGAGCCTGCAGTCATAGCTGCGCTGGGTGAAAGCCTCAGAGCTTTCACTCAGAGTCTGCAAACCAACATTTGCCATCATACAGAAAACAGCCAGCAGTCAGAGTCTGCAGTTGGACCCTGCAGTAGGAGATTGCTGCAGTCAGTCAGGATGGCTAAGCTGTAAAGAAGAATAAACTGTGACTCTTTTCATGTTGTTGGATGACAGCCTGTGTCTTGGCTCATTTATACCCCTAATGAGAGGTCTGCTGCAACACCATCCAGCCTGGCCTTGAACAATTCTAGGGATGGGGCATCCATAACCTCTAAGGACAATCTGCTCCACAGCAAAGAATTTCTTCCCAAAATCTAATCTAAATCCACCATCTTTCAGTTTGACTCCATTCCCCCCTTCCTTATCCTATCACCTCACACCCTTGTAAAAAGTTCCTCTATAGTTCTCTTGTAGGTCCCTCTTTTAGGTACTGAAAAGCAGCAATAGGGTCTCCTCATATCTGAATAATCCCAAATCCCTCAGCCTGGTCTTCACAGGAAAGCTACTTCAGCCCTCTGATCATTTTCATGGCCCTCTGGACTTACTCCACAGGACCATATGTGTATGTTGGGGATCTGAGAGCTGAATGCAATACTCTGGGTAGAATCCATAGGAGTGGAGTACTGGGGGTTCCAGCTCATTTTCTAGGCTGTGAGTGCACATTGCTGGCTCATGTTGAGCTTTTTATCCCTCCAACATGCACAAGTCCTTGTCCTCAGGGCGGCTCTCAAACCCTTCTTTGCCCAGCCTGTCTTTGTGCGCAGGATTGCCCCAACCCAAGTGGACAATATTGTACTTGGTCTTGTTGGAACTTCATGAGGATTTCATGGACCCACCTTTCAGGCCTGTCAAGGTCCCTCTGGATGGTATCCCTTCCCTCCAGGGTGTCAACTGCACCACACAGCTTGATGTCATCAACAAACTTGCTGCCAGGTGTATTCATTCCTACTGTCCCTACTGCTGACAAAGATGCTACACAGCACAGGGATCCACACAAACCCTTGAGGAATGCCACTTGGCACCAGCCTGGAGCTGTTTACCACAACCCTCTGAGCACAGCCATCCAGACAATTCCTCCTACACTGTCCATCCATCTGTATTGGTTTTGCACAGCCTGGTTTTTGGTAGCGGGGAGAATCACAGCAGTGGCTTCTGTGAGAAGCTGCTGGAAGCTTCCACCATGTCCAGCAGAGCCAAGCCCTGACGGCTCTGAAGATGGACATGCTGCTGGCCAGGGTTTGGCCAATTGGAGATGATGGTAATGCCTCTGTGATAAATATTCAAGAAGAAAATCAAAACAAATGGGGAACACAGTTTTAATTCCAGCTAGAGAAAGGGAGGTGGTGAGAACATGTGAGGGAAACAACATGGGAACACCAAGGTTAGTGCAGAAGTGGGGACAGAAGGTGCTCCAGGTGCCAGAGCTGAGATTCCTCTGCAGGCTGTGGTGAGACCATGGTGAAGCAGCTGTGCCCCTGCAGCCCATGGGATCCATGGGGGATGCAGAGATCCACCCACAGCCCCTGGGGATGCCTGGGGGATACAGAGATCCACCCACAGCCAATGGGGATCCATGGGGGATGCAGAGATCCACCCACAGCCCATGGGGATCCATGGGGGATGCAGAGATCCACCCACAGCCCATGAGGAGGTGCCCACACCAGAGCAGGTGGATGCCTGGAGGAAGCTGTGATCCAGTGGGAGACCTGGGGGAGAAAAGGGATCCCTGCTTCCAGGCTGGAGCAGCCTGTCTTTGGAGGGCTGCACCCCTGGAAGAGAGACCCACACTGCAGCAGTTTTGGGAGGACTGCTGTTTGTGAGAGTGGAACCACGTTGGAGAGGCTTGCAGAGAACTATCTCCCATGGAGGGATCCCATGGTCTCACAGGGGAAGGACTCTTCTCCCTGAGCAGTGGAAGAAAACCTCAGATGATGAACTGACCAGAACCTCCATCTGGCCCCATCTCCCTGTGCTGTTTGTGGGAAAGGGGGAGGGGTTGGGGGGAAGAAAAGGGTTTTTTTACGGGCTTCTTTTACTTCTCATTATCCTCCTCTGATTTTGTTAGTAATAAACTCACTCTGTACCTCTAAGTTGAGCCTGTTTTGCCCTTGGAGTGTTTTCTTCCAGTCCTTATCTCATTAACCCCTCATTCATTTTTTCTTTTCTCTTCTCTACCCAGCTGTAGCAGGAGAAGTTGAGGAGCTGTTATGGATGCCTGGTGTTTGCCCAGTGTCAAACCATGACACCATCAAATCCTTGCTCCTCCAGTTTGCAGACAAGGATGCCACACGGTTCAGTGTCAAATGCTTTGTACAAGCCCAGGTAGGTGATACCAGTTTTCCTTACCTTCTACACTAACACTGGTGGCCTTCATTGATGAGGTGGCAAACTGGTCAGCTATTACGTGTCCTTAGTGAAACCGTGTTGGCTGTCAGCAATTCCAGTGATACATTCCCCCTGCTCCTCTCCAGGCTGCAGTGCGATCTGAGAAATGCTCATTAGGCCTTAAAAACAGCACCTGGGCTCAGCTCTTTCTGAGATCAGAGACACTGTCTGCTCCCAGGAATTGCTAACAAGCTGCTGTTGTCCTGATGACCAACCTTGGAAAATATTCCTCTTGCCTGAGTGGCATAATGTTCCTCTTCTCATACCTTCAAAGAAAGTGCTGACCCAAACTGTGGATAAGATGAAACATTGTGATGACCAAAGCCCATTCTCTTGTGACCCTATAAACAGCAGTCCAAAATGAGACCCTTTGAGCTCTTCTGGCCTGCAGCAAGCTGTGACCAGCAACCTCCTCTGACGGGGACCTCTCTTAGCCAGCAAATCCCCAGGTTTGCTATACCTGGAGGAATGCCAAAACACAATGATTCTTGAGCTGATACCTCACTCCTCCAGGCCCAATCCTTCACCTGTTGGGAGATGTAAAAGCATCCAAAATGTGTATTTCACTGACCTCTAAGAGGAGTTTTTCACAGGTACCTTGCTTGCACTGTTTCTGTCTGCATGTCCCTGCACATACGCTATGGCAAATCTGAGATAAATACTGCTTTCTTCACTGTTTAAGTGTAGAAGCAGCAGCCTGTCACATTTCTCTCAACTTTGATAAAGTCTCTGTTCTCTTGGGAAAAGTGCACACCAAAGGATTGACTGCAGCCATAGACATCATGTGTGAATGTTTTCCTTTACCACCCAGAACGCTGGGAGGTGCCATGTTTGAGTGAATGATTGATAAGGGCAGAAACTCTGCTCCAGGCACTTGGTGGTGTGGCTGTTCTGTCTTTCCTTCTGCACCTTGCCAAAACTTGCCCATAGCAGAAACCTATAAATACTGAAGTGTGTGTAATTAAGATGGATTCTGCTAGAAGAAGCGGTGGCCTCTGTTTTTTTCCAGGCTTCTGCATTCAGTACCTCAGCTATCTATGCATCCAGGCCTGTAAGAAAGGTTCAATTCTAGTTATAGGCTTTCTTTAATGCTAAGTGTTGTTCTTTGGCTAAGTTGTTAGACCTACGTTATAAGCTAAGTGTCCTTCTGACAAGTTGCTAAACCTAATTTTGAAGTTGTAAATTAGGTTAAATGCTGTTAAGTGTTACTCCTTTCTTAGATTGTTAAGGTTAAGTTATAAATTAAGTAGTAAGTTAAGTTGGAGATAAGAATTTTCTCTATACTAAATTACTAGGCTAAAGTTTGAGTGTTGCTAAACTTTTGAGCCATGTTACTTTTTATCCTTGCCTTAGTTGTCCTTTTGTTATTGGAATCAGACACACACACACCCCTAGGTAGTTCTCAGTTAATTTCTACTTTCATTGCCTGGATTTTGATAGACTTTTTTCATTGTTGCTTCCTTTCCCTTGTTGTGCCTTAGCTGTCCTGCAGTAGTAGAGTAAATCTTGCCCACAAACTTGCCATGGCATGTCATTTAATATTAAATCTAACTTCTGTTCATACCCTTGTCAATGATTTTTTAAGCGATCTCAAACACTCATTTGTGCCACCAGTCACCTCCTTGTTTTCCAGGTGTCTTAGCTGAGCTTCCAGGAGGCTCTGATTATTGGCCTTGCCAGATACCAAGCTGAGACTGACAGCCTGTATCTCCCTGGGTCTTCTTTTATTCCCGTCTTAAAAATAGAGGTGAGGTTTCCCCTTTTCCAGTCAGTAAGAACTTGACCAGACTGCCATGGCTTCTCATATACAATTGATAATGGCTCAGCTGCTTCACCTGCCCCCAGGACCCACAGATGCATCTTAGCAGGTGCCATGGACTTATGCACCTTCAGGTTCCTTAGCTGTTGTTGAACCTGATAGTCATCCAGTTCCTGCCTTTGCCTTTTGTGACTTGGATGGTATGGCTGGAGCTCTTGCTGGTGAAGATCCAGGTAAAATCATTGAATGCCTCAGCCCTCTCCATGTCCAAGGTAACCAGGTCTTCCCTTTCCTTCCAGAGAGGACCCACATTTTCC
This sequence comes from Turdus rufiventris, assembly GCA_013186435.1. Taxonomy (NCBI): domain Eukaryota; kingdom Metazoa; phylum Chordata; class Aves; order Passeriformes; family Turdidae; genus Turdus; species Turdus rufiventris. Next base: position 79,400 of record PYHW01009964.1, read on the forward strand.
CTAGTCTTCTTTCATCACTGACATACCTATAGAAACTTTTCTTGTTGCACTTGACATCCCTGGCCAGACTCAATTCTCCTGGCGCTTTAGGCTTCCTTAACCTGATCCATGGCTGCTTGGACAATTTTTTTGATTCCTCCCAGGCCATCTTGTCCCTGTTTCCACTCTCTGCAGGCTGCCCTTATGTGTTTGCACTTGTCCAGGAGCTCCTCGATCACACCTGCAAGTTTCCTGGCATTTTTGTCTGACTTCCTCTTCTTTAGGATGCATCATTTCTGAGCTTGGATGAGGTGATCCTTGAATATTAACAAGCTTTCTTGGTCCTCTCTTCTCTCCAGGGAAGCCCCTCCATGGCTTTATTCCATGGTACTCTACCAGCAGATCCCTCAGGAGGCCAAAGTCTGCTCTCCTGAATTCCAGGGTAGTGAGCTTGCTGTGTGCCCTCTTTGCTGCCCTAAAGATTTCAAACTCCACTGTTTCATGGTCACTACAGACAAGACTCCCCATGAGTTTCACATTCCCAACTAGTCCCTCCTTGTAAGAAGCATCAAGTCTTTGCTCAGTGGAAATTAGGAGACTTTCTGTCAGAAAATGTGAGATGCTACCATTTATCCAATCTACAGCATCTTGTCATACTTCAAAAAAGGAAGACTTGCTATCTCACTGCGTGTTTTGCAGGACAAGTTCTGTCTAGGATGTAAAAAGCTCCAGCACAGCACCCCAGAAAGGTGTTCCCATCCAAGCCAATATACAAGCAGGATTTATCCTGCAAGTGAAATGACAGGGAGGGCTTCAGCAGCAGAGCACTGATTTCACTTGTATTATTGTTAGTCCTGTGACAGTCAGTTGTTCTTTATAGTCCTGTAAAGTCACAGGACTATTACAAGCATGTGCTTGGTCAGCAATTCAATATTCTCAGCAATTTTCCTTCAAATCATTCTTAACAGCCTCTGACTCACCAAGGAGAACTAAATATAACTTCTACTTCACTCAGCTGCTACAGCTGTGAGAAGAAAGCAAGCAGAGGCAGAACATAGGGGTCCTAACCATAACACTGCCTCAACTGACGAGCTTCACATAAACCACTAGTTTCCTCCAAAAGCTCAGTGAGATGGACATCACCATCTTAGAAACAGCTGCAGAATCTGTAGTGTCAAGGGAACTGCAAACAGTGGTATGTCTGTAGTATCTGGCACTTCACTGATTACTGTCTAGGTAACGAAGCTGAACCTTTTTACATAGCTTAATGTTACTGCAGCATTTTGCTAGAAGTGCATAAAGACTCAAAGAAGGTGAAATTTCTTTAGCAGTTTTTTTTTTGGGGGGGGGAGGGGATAATATCCAACTATAATTTAAAAGATATAATTAAGATACCAACTTCATGTTTTCCAAGAATCTTATGATTTTACAGAATGAAACCTAGCAGTCAGACAAGAGAGATTTTCACTAAGTAACAGAACTAATTTTTGTCATGATATTCTAGGTCTACAAATTCCAAGAACACAAAGCAGCAATAAAGAGAAACAGAATTGTCACTATAGGGCTTGAAGACCTTATGATTGCATTTTTCAAAGCTAGCAATGAAACTGAAAATTATCCTAGTGAATTAAATATCTCAAAAATATATAGAAGCAGCTCTCTGGTTTCTGTAAAACCAACATGCTTGGAATAAGATGCAGTACTTATGGAAAATTCCTCCTGAGTATTCTTTCTCAAAAGTATTTGGGAATTCAGTACATCTCCTAAAATAATATATATTTCTATATAATGTGTATATCTATATAAAAGCAAACACAAACTCAGCAGCACTTTTAACCATCTGGGCTTGGGTTTTAAGGGCCATTTTATGTAAACCAAGTAAATTACAAGCTCTTGATATATTGTGCAGCCTGAAACCTGTCCTTTCATCAGGTTTAGGCTGCATGCATTTGTTTTAAATTTAGAAAGGGGTCCACTTAACCTTGAACTTACAGAGCAGTTATCATGTGGATAATTGATTTTGGTTACTTTCTTAATTGTTTTTCCTGCAAATACAGCAGGGGCATGTGTCCCTTTGACTTTCAAAACACCAAATTGCAAGTTAACACCTTTCCTGTTCCTGCCCTTTCCTGTTAACACCTTTTCCATTAAAAGCCTCTTCAATAGAAAGTGTCAGGGATTGAGGCTGGCTCCAGTACCCATAAGACTGACTAATCACCAAGAACAGAGAGGCTACCCTCCAAATTACTTTGATGGAGGATGTGCACACTCCTTACCATGCAGTTGAGCTGTGCTGCAAACTACTGGGATGGAGACAGCATGGTTTATGTTACAGAAAGCGAGAGTATTGCTATATGAGAAATCTTAAACCCAGCCTCCAGCAGTTCAAGACTAAGCTGCAGCTACCTTCACTGCAACATCCATCACTTCATTTTTTGGCATCTTTTATCCCAAAGGCACCCTAGCTGTAAACACCTGCATGCCCACAAAAGCCCTACAGCCTTACACTTACTTTGCCAAGGAAAACCGCGTTCTCATTTCACTTTTAAAGCTTGTCTCAAAATTCTCTTCACAGTGATTAAGGTCATGCACTGCCAGATTCCTGTGCTTAAATCTTCAAGATGCCATAGTTCTATATCCACTTGCACTTAATAAAATTCTAACTTCTATCACCTGAGAGGTGGGAAGCCATAGAGCATAGAAAGCAGGAAAGGAAGCAAGACTTTTGAGGGGACTGGTACCACATACCCTCATATCCACACAGCCTTCTGTCAAAGGATTTGTACAAGGCCTGCTTCCCTATTTCACTTACACTGTTTCAAGTATCTCACAGAAAAGGAACAGAGAGAGGTACAGCTCCCTGCTCCACAGGGGCTCAGTGTGCAAGAGGACATGGAGTGCTGGCAGAACATCCATCCTTCTCCAGGTATGGTGAGCACTAAAAGCATCACAATAAAGCTGTGTGCAACTTAATTTCTTACACTAGAGGTTTCTGAGGTCAAAATCAAAAGCCCACAGATTTGCAGGTCTCATTCTGGTACCACAAAGCCATTCACTCTGTGTTAGAAATAATTAATCTTCTGGTGCAGAGCAGCTGGGAGGGTTGGGAGGTTTACACAGAAGGGCTGAGCAAGTTTTATGCAGGCAGTAAAATGTAGTGGGTCTATGGTATTAAGAAGGTGATGTTCATAATAACCCTTGAGAATAAAGGGGAAAAAAAAATAAAAGGAAGCAAAAGCCACAAGCTTTAAATACTAAAATGATTGAATATCAACTCAATAAAATCTTTGCTGTGATCAGAAAAACCCTCTTACTGCAGGACACTTATTTCTAAAAGCTGACTAACCAAAAGAGCAGGATAATAATCTTCTAGCAAACCAGCGTTTTCAAAACTACTCCAGTCTGAGCAGGAACTGAAGAGTCCTTTACCATTCTGCTAAAATCCACTGTGAGAAGCAATAAGAAAATATTTTCAGAAGGCACCTATGAGGTATTAGAATCAACAAATCTTAACTTTTATATATTCTATTGTTCATATATCAATTTGTTCTAGTACATGGGGCTGAGAACCTCAAATCAGACATTTAGGCACCTGTGCCACAAGGACAGTGTCTGAGGAGATAGAGTATCTCAAGGGGCTACAATAGCCTGTTGAAATATTCAGCATTTTATGAATTCCATTTTCAGAAAACAAAGGAACAATTTATGCTCAAATTCAGGGCTCTTCAGTGATTGTTCTAAAGCTTGGAAGGCCTCATACTCAGATTTCTCAGGAGTATTTTAAGCATTTAAGTCCCATTATCATGTATGAGCTTTCACAGCTCAGCAGCTCAGCATGTAATTCAGGGATTTTCAAGCATGCCTTCCTCCCAATAGCTCCTGTGTGAGTTAGTCATGAAAAAAAAAAAGTAGGACAGGACTAATTATAGAATAAAGCCTGACAGAGGTGGTCTATCTGAAAGATTTTCTTTGGAATAATCATTTTAAGAACAACTATATTTAACTGTATAGCTGAATTCAGTTAAAAAATAGTCCCTATTACTCAAGACAAACTCTTGCTGTGCATTGCTCTGTTCCCTGCAGTCTTAGCAGGCAGATGATTTCCCATTTTTGCAGCAGTCTTGAAATCTTATGTTTCAACTTCAGTCACTGCTTCAAACAGATTCCTCCATACTTCCCTTAAAGAGCATATTTAGGCTTTACTACTTCTGAATTTCCAACACACTAACTCTGGATACTTCCAGAGTAATCATGAGAATTTAGCAGTGCCCCAATATCGTCAAGAGGAATATTATCTTGTGTATGACTGTACTGTGCAGAGGCTTTGGAATGGCACCTTCCCTGTGAAAGGGCATCACACTGATTAGTTATGACTTTGTCTGTGTTAGCTCTTTTCCCCTCCTTTATTTCCATTTCCTCTTCAGTTTTATTCAACCCTTTTAAAAATGAAGCCTCAAATGTACGCTTTACCTGTTCTCTGAGACAACACCCATCCTCTTATAATCTTTGTGAGGTAGCTGCTAATGGTACCAGACTTGCTTTGACTCACTCTTTGCCCACTCCAGTATGAAAATATTTCAGTTTCAATGAACTTGATTTCACCTTTTGAAAATAGCCCACCCTTGAAAAAGACAGTGCTTAGAACAGAGTTACTCCATGGTAGGTGCTCTATTGCAATCCCAAAGTGTGACTGCAGTAATACAGAGGCACTCAACCCAGACATAATCCTGGTTATCCATCTCAGTTTCCCTGCTATTGACAAGCCATCATGTTCTTATCAAGGCTCACTGGCACCAGTTTCAGAGCTTGGAAACTAGATCCTAAGTGACCATGGCTACACATTCTTCCTGTTCTACAAACTCCATAATACTTAGCTCCCAGATTTTCCCACAGATATCCTGAAACATTGGGAATGGGAACTTCTATGTTAGCCCAGGTGAGATCTGTAATCATAACTGAACAACACAAAATATAAGATGGGTACTAAGCCACAGGGTGAATATTCTTCTTGAATATTCTTCTCAAAAATCCAGAGGGGGGAAAATGTTAACAAAACATGGTATAGGTACTTCCAAAGGAAAACTATATTTCTTGCATATTATTTAAGATTAGTAAATGGGTATGCCTGTAAATGTATCAGCCCACATCAAAAATTATAGTGTGCAGAATCTAAGAGCAGACAGCAAAGACAGAAAGCAATGAGACCTGTTGTGACCTCACCACCTGAGGAAGGTATTAATGCCTAACAGAAGACATCTCTGTGGTAAACTACTGAGCTCTTAAAATGCAATTACAACTCCACAGTGGCCTGGACTAGATAATTTACTACTTCAATACTTCCAGGACTCAGGCAGAATCTTGGGTGTAATTAGGCAATTTATTTCTCAATTAGCAATGAATTTGACAAACACAAGACACAGAAGAAAACACAAAAGTGTGAGTTTCTGAAAAGTGACACAACATAGTAAGCTGTGTTCAGGTCTACTAAGTCAAACCAGTATCCATTTGCAAGCATCTTAAGGAGGGACAGGCCACCCACTCTGCACCTTTCTGGTTAAGAAATCAAACATGCAGAGGCCTCAAGAGACAAACAGTCCTCCTTCTTCATACAGCCAACACTTCATCCACCAAAACAGGGCTGGAACCCTTCAAGACTCCTTCCAGTACACTCTGACCACAAGGGCTATCTTCTCCAGCCACAGCTGATGGATAAGTTCCTCTAGGCTCAGAGAAAGTCAAGTTCCTTCTGATTCAGGCAGAAGATGTGGATGTGAACATGGAAATAGCAGAAAAGGGATGTCACTGAACAAATGGCTCTGGAGCATGAGCCGGGAACTTCATTGCCATCCCCCCATAGCTACTTCTATAATAGTGATCCAGCAAGGGCAAGGATGTGAACACCTTCTCATGACACTGCTTGTTGTCACGCTGACTCCATTTTGACTCATGTCACCCAGACAACATAAGGACATATTCACAGAGCATGAATAGTGGGGGAAAATGGGGATAGACACACATGGCCCTACAGACAAAAGCCAGGCCAAGTTGCCCTCAACAAAACCACACAGTAAAAGACTTGAACCATTTTATTTACTGATAAACATGTACCTGAGAATGATCTGGGTTGGAAGGGATATTATACCACCTTACAGAAGTATGAGGAATTGCAGAGACAATTGCTTCTATTATTAAGAGATGCCAAGTTCTATAAAAACTATAACAGTTTCCTTGGTCTAAAAAAAGCCTAACGTCCTTTTATTCTTGAAATGGATGAGTCAGCAGATAGAAAAGGCAATTCCCAAATATAGCGCCTTGCACCAGAGGACACAGCAAGAAGAAAATTTGATCAAGTCTTCCTCCTTCACAGATATGACATTGCTTATGATAAGCCACATCAGTCAAACAGCATTGGCCATCACCAGCCTTTCCTTACAATGTCCCTGGAGTGCTCCAACAGTGAGGAAAACAGTATTTTGTTTGGTATGAGATGAGATGACTTCCACAAACTTTCTGATGTGATTAAGACTACTTAGGGTACCCAGCTGGAACCAGAACAAAGTGACCAAATAAGTAGCTGTCCCTATTGTCACATTCTACCCATTTTTAGGTTACAGTAATTTCACGACTATAAGGCGCACCCTTTTGACTAAAATTT
>PYHW01009964.1:90732-102423 GCA_013186435.1 Turdus rufiventris
ATCTGATCTACAATGTTGCGAATTTTGCCGACTCGCGGGGGGTGCGCCTTATAGTCCGGTGCGCCTTATGGTCGTGAAATTACTGTACCTGGTATTTTTTGCAAAACCTTTAAGCTTGTTAAGTAAGCATCCATCCAACAGGTAACGTGTTCTGGGGACAAAATATACCACAAGTATATAAATATCTGGTCCAACTAAACAAAAACTGATAACAAACTCCAACTTGGCTTAGCATTAATGGAATTCAGTAAAGGCATTTTCTAATTTACCTCATATTTACCAAGATCACAGAGAAACATGTAAAAATTATAACAGAAGAATGTCCCGCCTTACTAAAGCAGATACAAGTAAAAAAAGAGCAAATCATTTTTTGACCTTTCTGTATCAACCTTTATCCTCATCAATAAGAGCACAGCATGAATGTAATTAACAAATGAGGGGAAATAGAGTCAAAACAAACAGGATCTCAAGAGAGGAAATCACAGTAGCAACAGATGGAGGCAGCAATAAACATTAAAGATGCTGGCAAGGCCCAGTTCTCTCCTCTGCCATTTTTTAAGAAATATTTATTCAGAGTTGAGCATGTAAAGATAATGGCTAGCTTAAGATGAAAGAAAAATCTCTTGAGGGGAACCATTGTCACATACACAAACTCAGTCCAGCAGTACTTAATAGCTAACTCACACAACCAGCAGATGAGCTTCCATCCTTCCAGCACTCTAAGGGACTAAGCTTGCTTTTGTAAGTAGCTTCACTTTTGTTTGGCAACATGCAATTTAAGCCAAGGCTTAAGAAATTAATACACACCAAAGAATAGAAAGACTTGCTACCAACGACCTCACACTCACCAGGTTGCAAGTCTACAACCCTCCTGTTGACTTTATCACAAAAGAAGTTAAGTTTCTCATCCCTTTTTAGGCCAGGCAACACATGTGATCATCATTACAGAGCACTCCTGAAGCTGGGTTTAAATAGGGTAATAGATTAAATACCTATTAGCTAGAAGTCAGAGGGCATAAGAGAAGTCATCATGCATTCAGGACCCTCTTGAGCCATGGTAGCAGTACATTTTAATTGGGTTCTCTTTTGAGACAATTCCTCTTTTATGAGTTATGAAGAAACAAGTTAGTCTTATTTTGAAATGCTACTTCATTATGTAGTAAAAGATTATTTAAACAAAAAACAAAACAAAACAAAACAAAAAAAAACCTAAAATGAATCAAAAAGACCTCCTCCACAACCACCAAAACCTTGCTGTGGTTAAAGGAAGGACCTGAAGGAACTACCCAATATCTCTGCCAAGGAAAGTCTGGAATGCCTCTACTTAATCTCTGTGTAGCAATTCTAAATGCATTATAGTAAACTCCCTCAGTACAATAGGTACTAGAGGTATTTGAAAGTGTCCTTGGCCTAAGGCTTGAGGGAGTCTGAGATTGAGGAGTGTTGCAATGCTATTCTTCTTCATAACTGAACTGGAATTGCATTTAGATGCCATTACTACAACACTCAGGAAGGAAGTCCAATTTCTTGGCAAAACACTTTTATCATCACCACCTATATACAATTAAGGTTCAAAGCAAGGTTTTATTCCACACAGCCACCTAAGCTAAACACTTTAGGTTGAGTCAGTGGTGAAATGTGAACTCTACCGTCATTGTGGAAAATTTTGCCATTGACTCCAGTGGAACTACACTGTTGCTCGAGAGGCAATAAGAGGTGTTACTGTCTTTTAAGATAACATTGAGAAGAATAAAAGTGTATTCTTGTCTTCTGCATAATTCAGAATATACAATAATAATACAATTTCAGACAGCTTCTGAATGAAGCCTCTTATTTCTTGTGGACTCGGGCATCTTCCAAAAAGACTGCCAATCTTGATTATGAAATTGGACAGAGAAGAATCTAGCAAAATCCCAGGCAAATTGCTAAAACAATTAGTTAGCCTTACAAGTAGAACCATGTTCCTCTTTTCTAGCTGGTGTTAGCACTGCATTAATTTTGAGCACCTTTATCACAATACATTATTTTCTCTAAAATTACAGTTATTAACTACCAGAAATTGCCTCTACTACAACAGCCACAATGTTGATTACAGCAATGCAAATACTATAAATAAGCCAAAAAGTCTTCCCTATAAAAGCCATAGTCTATTCAATGTAATTAAACAGGTTATGACCAAGATGCACCCTAACAACAACAGCAAAACCATTTAATCACTGGAATAAGTAACCAAGAAAGTCATTAACCCCACTACAGCTGCAGAAAAAAAGGGCTTTAGGGCTTCATTACAGAACACAAACATTTATTTTGGACTGACACAAAATGAGAGCTTTTGTTTCATTGGAAATAAATTTCTTTCTATTACCTTTTCTCTTTCCATCTTTGTCCATTTATTAAACAAAACCAAGCCAAGCTACTTTTAATGGAAGAATCAAAGGATTCCTTTTCAAACTAGAAATATTTTGACATTTTGATTCTTACTTGAAATATTTGATTTTGAGAAGCACTTTAATAAAATGTTTTTATAAAATCTTTCTGCTTTCCTTCCATGTTTTGTTTTCTCCACTAAACCAAACAAAAAGACATTTCCTTTCTCCAACCTTCCAGAAACAATTTTTTTAAGGGAATTTACAATCTCTCAACATAAAATTATGTCCACATTTATAGAATAGGTAAAAATCATTCCAAAAATGTGGAGAACAGAATTATTGCTCTTGGTTATGAGAAATGCTGAATAGCCAAGTATAATGGTATCTTTCAGCCTCGAAATTGTTAACCTACACAAAATGTAATAGAGAGTTTTCTTCGAATGCTGGGTATATCAATCATGAATGGAAGATCCTACTTTTTCCACTTCTAGCTATAGAGCATTCAAATTGCATTCAAAGCCTCCATTAAAAAGGCATAGTTGGTGACCCAGTGAAAGTTCCAGCCTATGTCAGTACCCACCAAACCATGTCAGTGACATCACGATCATCTTACCATCAAGTAAAAAATCACTGGGGCATAATTCACTGTACATTATCAATTGGTTAAAAAAAAAAAATTAAAAATCCCAAATAAACAAACAAACCCAATCAAAACCCCATTAATTTCCTCAGATTGAAGAAAAAGATGTTCAAACATGTTATTTAGATCGCTACATCTCATTGATTTAAAACGGCTTAGCTCTCTTAAATGGGATACCATTGCCTCAATAATTAGATCCCAATGCATTTTTGAAGATTGCCCCTTAATCTTCAATATTTTCAACACAAAACACCCAGAACAATCAGCTGTCCTGAGCTATTAAAAAAGGGAATAGAATGAAAAAGTGACTTAATTCACAGTTAAAAATTCATTCTTCAGAGAACATAGTATCATATAACACCAAGCAAGCAAACAGAAGAGACAATGAAATATATTTTGTTAGGGTGTTGTGTGCTATTTCCTCATGAAGTCTGCACACAACTGTCATGAGGTCGAAGATACTGGAAAGAAAAGGAGCTCTGTTGAATTAACTCTACTAACTGCTCATAGAAATTAAAAGAGTTTTAAAACTGTGTAGGCACAAGCAGAAGATTTGTATCCACCAATCTGTCCTTGGTACATATTCACAGATGCAGCAGTGTTTTAAATGTCCCACATGAAGTCTGAGAATGATGTCAAAAAGATGATATTGACTCTGGAACCTTGCTGGCTTATAATCAAAGAGATTACACTTGTCACTCTCAGGCATGTATGACAGTAGAACTTGTCTGCCTATGATTGTTGTCTGCTTACTTTTGAACATCATCAGTGAATTAAGGTGGACAGTGTCCCCACAGAATTTCGACTGTGTTTTAGTTCAGAAATAATAGTGTTTTTCCTGAGTGGTCTCTTTAGGGTACCTGCCTGCAATCCCACCAGTCCCATGTCCTCTAAAAGGGCATTAGGATCAAAGGTAGAATGTTGGACTGGCTACAAAGAAGTTAAAATTTTTCTTGTGTCTCTATTCAAACACCTTGGATAGATTTGAGATGCTTATTTTCTCTTAATGTCTATAAATCGTAGGAATAATCAGTGTATGTTCTCCTGCATAAATATCCAGTTGGTTGCAGAAGCTGAGATGGCACTTATCCTTCTCACTGCTCTCTGGGAAGTAATTGTTTGGAGCTGCTTTTATTGCTTAAATCTAGCTAGTGTTTTCTGAAGAAGAAATATGGACTAAGAGACAGTCAGTGACAGCCTGGCAATTGATGCTTGGTATAATGGCTAATTACATTACAAAACCACTGTGGCTGCACTGTTTCAGAGAACGAAAACAGAGAACTCCTTGAACCAGAGATGCCTTTGCACAGAGGTCTTTATAGCATCCTCCAGACAACGTGGTTCCTGCCTGATAGCAGCCACTCAGACACTGCCAGTATCCATGGGCCACAGAACCAGCACAGTGTTGTCCTTCTCATATTTGCTCTTATAATCAAAATATGTCTTTTAAAACTGCGTTTATGTTGATTACACTGTATTTGTGTGCTACCATCACTCTGCCCCTGTTGTTAAGATTTGTATTACACATAATGGTATAGAAGAGACCAATGACAGAGTAGTTGCATTATAAACTTTTAATGGCTGCTTTATAAAAGCCAACCAAATTATCAAAAGATGATAGGAAGAAATATAATGACTTCTGGAATAGAAATCAGACAGATAAAAATATTAAGACTCCAGAGGATTTTGAGAGGAGTTATTATTGTCATCCTCATGACCCTCAGCATTCACAGCAGAGGTCAAGATTTCAGTTGCTCCCATTTCCATGTTGGCACCAAAACACAGAACTTGGTACATTGCATATGAAGCAACTTTAGCAACCTAACCTCTGGGAACAGAATGCGCAGGCATTCTTACCAAAAGACTCTTTGGTTCAAAGATTTTTCCTCACAGGAATAAAGAAGAGAGAGAAATTCATCTGATGTGTCCCAACCCATTCAAATACACACATGCAGAAGCCACAGCTCAGCCTGCCAAGAACCTTAGCCCCTGGCTGGCTGTCCCACTGGGAGCAGAGCACTCTGGAAAGTCTTCCCTTGGCAGGGGTGCTCTGCACTTGAATGTTACACCACACCTCCTCACGAAGAAACTGAATTTCTTAGGATAACTGCAAACAGTTTCCCCTCACCTGCCCTTGGCTTTGAATTCCTCTTCCCTTAAGAAACCAAATTTGAAGAATTAACCCAAGCTCCCAGGCACTGATCTTCATAGGCAGTGTATTTTAAAACAACACGGCCGTCTAGCGGTAGTAGTAGCTGCTGCTGCAAAGAAAATACTCACTGCTGCACACATTTGCTGTCCAACACTTGACACTTCCAGAAAATGGTAGGTTTGATATTTTGCTGTTTCGTTTGGGTCTAAATTAAGGCTTTTTGCCTCTAAACCATGTAGACACACTGACTTTGAAAGCTTATTTGGAAACAACTAGGCCTAGGAGCAAGGAAGTTTCTTACTGAACACTGGAAACACAAACATGATGAATGGAGGCAGTCTCTGAGTGAAGATGGGTCACTGCAATACTTCTAATTCCTACTGCCTATTCCTCTTCATTCAGCATCGCCTCACAGGCAAATGTTCACTGACTCATGTGAGGTCCCTGTCACATCTTCGATCACTTGTGTATGCACATTTTGGATTACACAGCTCCTAAATATTTCCGGGAATTATGATATTCAAATTCACCAACACCAACAGAAATGAAAAAGAGAACAAACAATTTCTAGTCCATATATTTTCAGAATAAGATAGGGGAAAAAAAACCAAAAAAACAAAAAAAAAACCCTAGAATTATGATTTTGATTGTCAAGAAAGCACCTTCTGTATTTCTGGCTCAGGGGACAAGAACAAATCTATATCTAAAGATGGTGATGGCAGAATATGACATATTATGACAATTAATCATTTTTGCTAGCTAGAACACTTTGAACAAAGCACTGAGAAATACAGCAAGATCTGACAAACAAGTAGCCAAGCATGATTTCTGGACAATACAAATCACCTCATATAAAACAAGAATGCAGCAGCTGGCAGCATGTCTGAAAAAGACACCTCTTTGATACATAAACCATGCTCTGCATTAGAAGCTTTGAAAATAAAATACTCTTTATAATACATCCTCCCAGCTCTAGAACAGCACTACAGACCAGAACTGACTTCTGCCTTTCTACCCCATTCCTCCCCAGTATTTCTGGCCACTCAGGATCAGCCCTGTAATGGCAAGACAGCTCCTTGAGGAGACTCCAAGCCAGAAAAAAGGCAGACATCTATTTGTCATTAGCCCTGCTCCTTGTGGATCTGTGTCAACTGCAGAGTTTCCAGAAGTGGAAGCTTTATGGGCCTTGCTCTCCAGATGAAGGTGAGCCAGTCATTAGGAAAGTAAGGACAGGAAACTGTGTCAATAATGTCATTACAGCAGAACTATTCAGGCCACAACATGTGAAACAGAACAGCCTCTGGAATCTTGCCATCACCATTAAGCAAATAGGAACAGACATCTGCAACTCAGTGAACTTGAGTCTCACACCAATTGCTGTATTTTGCTACAGGAGAAACATGTTTTATAGGAGCTGTAATTTCTCCAATTCAGCACAGGCTTCCAAAATCTACCTAAGCTGTGTTCATCAAACCAGCTGATAAAATCTCAGCTGATAAAACTCTCAGTGGGAGAGAAGCCTGTAAACTATGGCAACCAACACTACCACCTACAGAAGTTCTTGACAGGATTTTTTCCTCGGCATGCTCACTACTGTCCATTATAAACCTTTAGAACAGCAGATGGAAGATAAAGAAAGCACTAGACTTGGGTTTCCTCTCCACAAGGGGAAAAAACCAAACAAACATACAGCTTGAGGTAAAACTTTGCAGTTCCTCTCCATGCCACTACCAGCTGAAGCCCTCAGGATAAACAGTCTAAATTTTTTGAAAACTGAGGAAAGACCTACAATAGGAAATTCCTTCATACACCAGCAGCTCAAACCCTGAATCCCACCACGACTTATAGGTCCTGGTATTTTAAAACATCTTTGCATTGATGTTACCTATTTCAAGGCTAAACAGGGCATTTATATTCTTCTCTTCAATGTTTCTCATAAGCAAACTCAGGTACACTTCAAGAACAGCTCTGATTTCAGGTTGTTTAAAGTTCTCCTAATGTGCTAAAAGTGCTCTAAAATCAACTTGTGATACCACCAATGGTTAACCCTTGGTAACCCCTTCAGGATGGTTAATTTGGAGCTCACAGATCAACATTACTGCAAATGTTCCCATTGCTAAAACATTGATTTGCCTTGGTTGGCTGAGCACGTAACTTCTGTGTCAGGAAACACAACTGGGCCAACACAGATATTTCATGTTCTTTTTATTTTATTGCTTTTGTCAGAAGGTAAGTAAGCAAAAGAAGCTTTGTAAACAGAGGGAGTATGGATCACTAATTGCTTTTTCTATAGAAGATATCTTCCTGATCTGAGATAAAGCAGCATTCAGTCCTGACTTCAATACTACATGTAAATGTGGTGTTAGTTTAACACAACAATTAATCACAGAATCTCTTTTAAGACTGATAACTCATCTGGCTTCTCATTTATCACCTCACTGTATTTTCCTGTTTTTTTTCACAAGTAGTTGTCAGTTTATTACGTGCTAGCTGCTGTGGGCTGGGGTATGCTTATTATACTCACTGAACAGCACACTGCTCTGAAGTAGTTCTGCTCAGGTCAGAGGAATCTTTTGGCATTACTCATTACCCAAAACAAGAGAGGCATAACAGTTTTGGAAGGTCACAATGAAATGCACTGAAACCAACATTTCTTCCTCCAAATCTAATCCCCTACTTGGTCTTTTTTTTTTTTAATAGTTATTTTTATAATTCCTAGTTTGCAACTACCCAAACTCACTGTCGTCATCAAATGCAGGGTTTTTTCCAAAGAAGCTATTAATGAAACCATTACTCTCACCTTCTTCTTTATATGCTATAGTGATTAAGGCACTTTGGAAACACCTTGTTTTTCCTTTGGTAATACTACCCTATTTCACTTTAATGCACTGCCACTTTTTCTGCATGCAACAACACTCTATTTCTGTGAATATTTCAATGCACCATATGCACGGATATGAGTCTTTTGAACTCTTGCCCTTTGCATTCTCATTATTTTTTCAGAGGAATTACATATTGCATCGTTGTGGGATACACTTTAGCATCTCCAATTCTAGGTGCCTCGTCATGGTCTTTCCTCAGCAGCTTCCTCGGCCCCCAAACTTGCTTTCTTGCAATCTTTTCCCACTGAACAACCAACCTGTTGCTATCAGGGCAGCCCCCAGACGCCAGCGCTTGGCCCTCATCCTCACTCTGTCTCCCTTAAGAGTCCCCCTCAGTCTCCTGCTGAGCGATCCATTACCCCAGCCCCCAGACCCCAGTGCCTTGTGCTTTGAGGGACCCTTTCTGTCACATCCACCCACCCGGTGGACAGACAGCACAGCACTGCACAGCGCCGGGTCCCTGCGGTTTCGGACGCTGACTAGAAGGGGGAGGTTCTGTGGGGGGCGCGATCCGAGGCCCCAGCGCCCACACCCAGAGAGGGCACGGCCGTGCCCTTGCCGTGCCTGCCCGGCCGCCCTTGGGCACCCCGGAGCTGCGGAGCGCCCTTGGGCGGGGGCGGCGTGGCGAGCTGGGCCCGGCGCCGCTCCGCGCCCGGCGGCGGCGGCGGCTCAGTGCGCAGGCACGGCGCGGGAGCGAGCGGCGCTCCGGGCCGTACATAATACGTGCTGTCTGCGGCCGGCACGGCGCAGAGCGGAGATGGGGCCGGGCCGGGGCGGCCGCAGCTAGCGCCGCCAGCGCGGGGGCTCGCCGGCCGAGGGCAGCGCCGGGAGGGACAGGTAACCGCGGGGCCGCCGCTCCGGCCCCTCGGCAAACTTGGGCTCGGCGCTTCGGCGGGATCTCGGCGAGGGGACGGCGCGGAGCATCCCGCGGGAGGCACCGGCCGGGCTTCGCCTCCCGGCCAGAGGGGGACGCGGATCTCGCCACGGGCTGGGGCCGCGCTGCCCCGCGGCCGCCGGGGGTCGGGGAGGGAGGGATGGCGGGACCGGGACTGCTTCTCCCCCGGGGCACCGCCGGGCCGGGAGGGTCGTGGGGGCCGAGATCTCTGGCGCTGCGGAGTTCTTCCGCTCCGGCCGGGAAACGGGAGATGGAGAGCATCCCGCTCCGGCCCCCGGCGGCGGCCAGGCGGGCGGGGCCGCCCCCCAGGAGCACAGGAGAAGGTGCAGGGCAGGGGGCAGAAGTGGCTCCCGGAGGCAGGCGGGCATGCCGGCTGTCCTGAGGGCTGCGGTGCCCGCGCAGCCCCGGGGCAGGGCAGGGCAGGGCAGGGCAGGGCAGGGCAGGGCAGGGCAGGGCAGGGCAGGGCAGGGCGCCGGGACGGGCGGAGCGCGGTTCGGCCCGGAAAGCGCCGGGAGCTCGGGAGGCATCGGAAAGGCCACCCCGGAGACTGCTGGCAAGGGCAGGCTGTGCGAATGCCAGCGCTCTCCCTTATACTCGGAACGGTGTCTGTAGGTAAGGACTGAAAACGTGACTCTTGGAACGGAAGGGTCAAAGTGTGTAAATCCGAAGAAGGGGGAGGGCGACTTCACTGCTTGCCCTTGCCAAGCATCAGCTTTTGTGGCTTACGTTCGGTGGCGGTGTGGTGTCACAGTGCAATGACACATCTTTATTTCCTTTTGTGCTGCTTTTTAAATGACAATTCCGTACCATTTTTTTGTTTTTGTTTTGTTTTTTGTTTTTGTTTTTTGGGTTTTTTTTGTTTTATTTTTTTTTAGTGTGTTCAACCCTGGCACAATAAAGCAAAGTATTTGGAAAAAATTTGGGGTGATTTTTCATGGAGCTTGCTCATCTTTTAATCTGTCTGTTCACCAGTCCAATCACATCTCCCCAGATCAGCAGAGGATAGTAAAGCTCAAAGTAAACAGGACAGCTTTTGCCATGGAAACAAAAGTTGCTAGGGGATGGATTGCTACTACGCAGTGGTGTTCTCTGAAGCTGTGATCCTACATCCCACATTTTTCCTGAGCACCTGGGGTTTAGGCACTGAAAAACTTAATGATTAAGCCACTTCTCTGAGCCTGGATGTATGTTTTCAGATTGTGGATAACACAGATTTGGGTAACAGCGACTCTCTTTTTAGCAGAAGTTTCCCAACATTTCAGTGTTTAGTTTCTCAGCCCTGAAGGCAAGACATGCAAATACACATCAACACTCAAGAGTTCATAGCTACTGCAGTATTTATTCATCCAATGTAAATTGATGCTATGACACACACTTCTTACTTGTGAAGAACTGTTTTCTCTCTTGACTGTTCAGTTCCTGTGCCTTATATGTAAGTAACAAGAACATGACATTTACATTGCAGCTGAGAAAAGCGACCATCTTAGCCCACATTATCAGGCTGCTTCATACAGGGCTGGGGAGCAGCCTTCTCTCTTAAGGGACAAGAGATTTTTCAAAAGATTGGAGATTAATTGTAAGTGAAAGAGTGTGACCATGAAGAAAATGCTCTGCAGAATTAATATTATGCAGTGCTTAAAAAAATTAATAATTCTACAGTCCTTTTTCTTTTTTCCCCTTCTATTTTAGAAGGTCATACTACTTGATGGTATCACAACTCTTTCAAGCATAAGATCATTCTTTTGTTTTCTGTTTCACCTCCCAGCTCTTATTTATCATTTTGCTCATGTACCTGACCAAAACCACTATTAACCTTTTAGACTGCTAAAGAAAAAGAATCTAAGCATCACAGAAGTTGTATGGTCCTTGCAGGCAGTTCTCCATCATGCTATTAGAAATGCTGCATCCTCCCTTTTCTCTCTTGACTAAACCTACAGACAGTGCAATGAATGCAAGATCATGTTTATACAGACCTCTGTCACGTCACATTGGGTTTTCTTAAATTTATCACAATAACTAAAGTTGCTGGTTCAGACTCAGCAAAGTGCTTCACCTCCTTTCTGAATGCTCCTGGTGGCAGCTGGAGTAATACAAGCAAGCTTTGGCATTATCCGGTCATGTTAATTCTGGTTCTTCCCTTGGATGGCCTTATGGAGTCGCTTACACCTGGGGAAATGCCTACCATTCTGCTCATTCTATGATGCTAAATTTGTTTACCTGAATGATTTAAGTTAGCCAGAAGTTAAGCATAATTTATTAAGAAAGTAGGGCTGATGGGAGAATAAAAGACCTAAGTAAGGACCCAAGAGAATGAGTCTCTGCAGAACTTTAGCTGACCTTTTTATTCTATTTCTGATGTGTGAGATGGCATCTTTGCTTAACCAAAAGATGAGTTGAGGGCTGTGGATTTAAAGTGTTCTTGTCATTGAGGTGCAGGTGTTGTGACCCAGCATGAGAGAGCTGGGGCAGCTATGATAAGCTACACCATTTTTAGCTCTTCTCCTTTCCCCCTAAGGGAAGTGTTTGTGAGGTGTGCAGGGGCAGAACTCTGGATTTATGAGAATTCCTCAGGGCTTGTGCTATTAAAGATGGCAGCTAGCTGTTGAAGAAATGCTGGCAATGAGTAAAGAGGACTTCTTGTCCTCTCTTTTTCTGTAGGGAATAAACAGTTTTCCTGAAGGAAACAAAAAGAGCCTCCAAAAGTAAAATAACTTGCAGGTTTCCCCCACAATAGCCCAGATGATATGCTTATA
>PYHW01009964.1:125477-136718 GCA_013186435.1 Turdus rufiventris
GGAGCCTCGCTGCAAAAAAAAGTGCACCCTATAGACGGGTGCGCCTTATCTGATCTACAATGTTGCAAATTTTGCTGACTCCCGGGGGCTGCGCCTTATAGTCAGGTGCGCCTTATGGTTGTGAAATTACTGTAATTTAACTTGACAAATCAAGTTAAATTGCAAGAAACATAACAGTAGAGAACAAGATGAGTAGAGCAACTCCCATCAGTGCAAGTATAATGTTTTTATAATTACTGAAAATTTCAAGATAGCTGAGCATATTACTATTACATTACTATTTCATTACTATTACAGACAAAAATAAAAGCCATGTTTTCAGCTAATAATTGGAAAGCAAAATGCATTCTTCACTTAATCTCTTTTCAAGCTACACTACATAAGAATGGACATTTCAAACAAATTAAAAATCAACATTGATCCAGAGGAAAAGATCTTTCACAGGGTAATCTAAAATGTGTTACGGTTCCCTCTGCATGCAGAGTCAAAGGTAGCTTTTAAAATGTGGATATGACCACTAATTGTGCATTTCAGACTGCACAGCAGACATAAGACAGGACTGTAGGGAGGAAACTGAAGGCCAAAATCACCCACCAAATAGTACATTGCTCTTCATATTAAAAAAAAAGTGTGATACTTCCTACTGAGATGTTATTGACCTACTCGCTATGCATAAATTAGCATTCTCTGTTTTAAGTACACCTTCTTCACTGAGAAAGGGGTATACCTAGCAAATTTTGGATTTTTCGTATTTAGGAAAAGAGAATGTTTATCTGCATGTATACATACAGGGAAGAAAACAGAAAAAGGGAGAAGACCGGATGCCTTAATAGTCCAAAGCCTGTAAATGCTGTAAATGCTTAACCTGCTTCTAGAACAGTTTCACTGATAGCAGTGAACCTGAAAGAATGAAGTAAAGCCTATATTAAAGTACTTGGTGGGTCAGGGTGTAATTTAAAGTCCCCTGGAGTCATTGGGAACCTTTTCATTGAATTTGATGCAGTCCAGCCATACCTCCACCTACGACTGTAAAAATTGCCTAATATATATGTGCACCAAAATTACCACAAACTCTGCTCTCTCAGTCAGGATAAATCAGGATGGGCACACTGAAAGCAAAACAGGTATGCTGATTGAGACCTACCTATCCTTGCAGAAATTATCAGACTCAAGTTAGCAATGACCTAACGATACTAACGGGGAAGCAGTGACATTTCCCATCTTAGTTTTTAGCTTTCCATCAGTCACCCTTTAAATAACCAAAATATTCTCAGTCAGAACTTCCTGTATGGAATGAATTGAATGGATAGCCAAGACAGATGCGGGAGTGCTCTTCTTGCGGCTCAGAAGTTCAGAGCTCAGCCTTTGGCCATTGTGCTGGCTCACAGGATGCTGTCCCTCACATTTGCGATTCTTACTGCTCAGGGCACCTCAAATCCAGAGAAACAGCTCTGGATGTATCTCCATGCCTGAGGTCTATCACCTCTATGTAACACAGCAAGGATCATAACAGAGATCAAAAGGCACATCAAAAACTCATATTGGAAGCAACCAGCCACTGAACAGGGATACTGTAATGAATTACAGAATAAATATTCCTGCATTAGTTTAGTTCTGCCTACACACCTGAAAAAACAACTGCACAACTTAGATTGGAGAAGCATTCCTATTGGCTAAGGCAATTTTCAAAATCAAGTGAGTTCTAGAGCAGGGAGCTTTTCCAGTCACTGCGCTAGTTTATCCCCATTCCTCCTACAGCCAGAACTAATCATGATAAGATTTGTAATTTTGCCCTTCAAACGGCTGAAAGAAAAAAGGAAGCAACCTTCCTTTTTGCATTGCTGGATGCATCTTTTAAGTGAAGGTGATGCTTTTGCAGTTTCATGCTTGAAAGCACATTACTTAAAATAACTAGTTTTCAACTATATCTCCGTGAATGTGCAAAGAGTTCTTTGCTTGTGGTGGACTAGCAATAAAAAGACTCATTGACAAAAGACTTCCATAAGTACACAATGACAAGCATATTCAACCAAAGGTATGCAGAAAAACTGAAGCAATTCTCAGCTTCTTGCTGGAAACATGGACCCAGCTCGCCTTCTGGAAACCTCCTGACTTAACTAACAGGTTGATGAGGAACAGAGCCAAATTCATTTTGCATTCAAGTATGATTGCTTGACAGTATTTATAATCTCAGCAAAAACAGGGTGTTTAAAAAAGAAAGATATATTCTAATTACACTCATCATGCTATCATTCATTAAGAGCTACATTACCAAATGCCATCATCACTCAAAAGCAGTAAGTCAGGAAATCTTCAGACATTGAAGCATTTGGCTTCTTTTCCTCTAGGGATGCTAATGTAAACCTCTCAGAAGGTTTGTACATGACTGCTACTGGAAAGTGCAGTATCACAAATCATTTGAGGCAGAAATTATTTTGTACCATTAATAAAAAACATAATTTTGCTTTATTGAAGTTGTTTGGAAATGTTTACTTGCCTAATGGTCACAGCAGACAAACAATGAGGTAGACAACAAAAACCTTAATGGTCATGAAAAACAGCATGAATACATCTCACAAATGCAGCAACAGAAACACTTGACTTCAATTGCACCAAAACTCTCCAGAACAGAGCTCCCCTGCTCCTACTCAGGAATGTTTTGTAGCCGCCCTGCACAGATTCCAACAGTGAAACATTTTGTTCCTGAGCAGAAAGTGTTGCTAAGTGACAGCAGCGCTCTTCTCTTCCACATCATTTACAAAACCCAGGCTCTTAAAAACAAGCAAATGAATAGTTAAGGTTCAACTGTCTTACACTTCCCACATAGTTCCCACATTTGCACAAAATGCACTGTTGTTCCTGAAGGCAAAAAGTCTTTATCCCCACAACATTTAAACTCCAACTTTTTTTCTGAGATGGGTGCTGTTATTTTTTTTTTTTTTTACAACACATACAGCACCTGAATCCACAGAGTCTAATTTTTCATAACATCACAGGGCCCAGAACTCCAACTAGAATGAATGGAAACTAAAGAACTTGAAGCGTAGAAAAAACAGCTTTTCAAACTCCCTTCACTGGTTTCATTGTCTAGTAACTGGAAGCATACTTAATTCCTTAATCACAACTTAGCCGTGATATAGAAGCAAACATCTTTGAGCACTGCCTCCAGCATAAGAGGGACACAGACCTTTTCCATAAAGACAGCCTCAGAGAGTTGGGGGTGTTCGTCTGGAGAAGGCTGCAGAGGGACCTCACAGCACCTTCCAGGGCCTGAAGGGCTCTTTGTAAAATCTTTTTACCAGAGCATGTAGTGACAGGACCAAGGGGATGACTTCAAATGGACAGAGGGCAGGGTTGTATAGGCTACCAGGAAGAAATTCTTTACTGCAAGAGTGGTGACAAACTGGAACAGGTTGCCCAGAGAAGCTGTGGATGCCCCATCCTTGGAAGTGCTCCAGACCAGGATAATGAGGTTCTGAGCAACCTGATCTAGTGAAAGGTGTCCCTGCCTGTGGTAGAGGGGTTGAAATGAGAAGATTTTTAAGGTCCCTTTCAACTCAAACCATTCAATGATTTTATGATCTTATCAGATCTTTACTTTTCTAATATGTACCTAAGTCAAAAATACTTTTCTCCATCTACTTTAGTAACAATTACATTTATGTTTTTCTAAAACACTGCAAGTGTTCAATAAAATTTGCCTAAACTTCACTTCCTACAATAAAATATGATCTGCTGAGCATACCTGTAGAAAATGACAGCATTGTTAAGCATTAAAAAATCGGTCCTACTGAGACTGCAAAAATACAAAAACAATTGCATCAATTCTTCTATGATTAAATAAAAATGCTCTGTAAGTTAAGCAATTTGAGAAACTAGAATTGCTCTAGGATTGCTGAAATTTTTGAAAACAGGCTTACACAGAGGAAACTTTTTTCAAAGTGGTATCAAAACTAGTTTTACAAGAGATTTGCATTTCCAGGCTTCACTTAGAGGACGTGAAGGCCCTTCAACTGTTGACTACACAGGCCTCAAAAGACAAGATCAGGCGTATTGCTACTACAACTTCAGAAATCACAGCCACCCAATGCAGAAACAGAGGAAAGATCTCCCTTCTCACTCCAAACTGCAAGGAATCAATCAGAGAAAATTTCCCTATCTCACACAGACTAACAATAATAACATTAAGTGTAAATCAGTGGAGCTGAAAGAAGAACATGCAGTGGAAAATATTAACTGCTGGCTTGTCAGCACTCAAAATTCATAAGGCTTAAATTACAGCTGCATCATCTGCAGAGAAATTTGAGCATAAGAAGTTCTGCATGTGATCTTTTTAAATGCCATTTTGAAATCCTTACTGATGTAGTGCAAAATGTTTCCTCGTGAAAAGTTGCAGCTTTTTTTATCAAAGAATGTCTCTTCAAGCAATCAGCCTGTTGTAATGTTGAATCAACATAAACTTTAACAATTTGCCTTCGGCAATGGGGAAGATAAACATTTTATTTCACTGAGGTGAATCTTGGGTCTCTAAAGCAAAGTGTATACGCCATAATGAAAACTGCAAATGAAAGGTGTAAATTTTCTGCTACTGATGACAAACTCCAGCTCCAGCTCACCTACAAGAAATACACAATCTCACATCACATCACAGCCCAGGAAATGGGAAATAATGCATGGAGGACTGCATTAATCAGTGGGCATGTCTGTAAAAATGGAAAGCAAATGGATAATGAAAGAACCAAGAACGCGAACATCTACAGAAAAACTCCAAACCAGTGCTTGTTAGATAAATTTATCATCAACTAATTTTTACAAATAAACATAGGACAGAAGTAGATGGGGATGATGAATCTGGACGGGGAAAATAACCCAAAGAACAAACTAAAACCAAAACAGAGACTCTTTCTACATCACATAGCCAGTATCATATACCCCATGGCAAAGCAGGCTGGCACAACAACGTGCCTGAATACAGGGTCATGCACTGGATAACTTCAGGTCTCATAACTCTCATGCTTACTCCACCTCCCAAGGGCTCAGCATGGGAGAAGAACAACCCTGTTTATGGAAATGGATAAACCAGTGCAAACTTGCAATGCTATTTCAGTATTATTAGAAACTGCTGCTTTTGTATTTTAGAACTTACATAGAATGAAAGAGTAGTTTTTTTCTGAAAGCTTTAAAAGTTAGAATTTTTTCTCTTAGAGTTGCTTTGAATACATTTGAATTATTACCAGAAAATTCAAACTAACACACTTAATTACCACTTCTAATAAGAAACTACTATTGTTTTGATACCTCCCTGTCAATAACCACCTTGTTCCCTTGCTATTTGCACCACTGATTTCATAGTCTGTCATCAGTCCCCATGAATGTTGACACAAACAACCAACTTGGAGTAAGCCTGCATGTCAAAAGAAGAAACTAATCATTTTGTATTTGGGAGCTCAAGCCTCAGTAAAGAATATAGAACAGAAAGGTCTGGTTTGGTTTAAGGCAAAATACTCATTTTTTTCTTCCTTGATGTTCAATTACAACTGTCAGCTAGTCTGGAGTAAAGCAATCCCTGTTCTTTTAATGTGTTTTCAGCTGGCAGACAGCATTTTACAGAACAGGACATAAGCGAGAGTCTAGCCAGTATAACTCTAGGTTTAGTAAATGGCTAATCTGGCATTTGTTCAACTCTGCACTTCAAACAGCAAGACAGAGAAGGTGCGTAAAAAGAAAAAAACATGAAGCTCTATCTTCACCACCTCATTTATGCAGCTGATGGAAATGATAGCCTATCAGAAGTGTCAGCATTCTAGTGAAAGCTGGCATGTAAATATTTATGCATTATGCAAGATAGTCAAGCCCTGGCTGGCTGTCCTTTCCCATATTTCTAGCAATAACAGAAACTGCAGTGCAGATAAGAAAAACCTAAAACTAGCATTTCTGTGATTAAAACATCACAAAATTTAAAACAATTTTAAATGGTCATTATATGAACCTAAGCATGCAAAATGCTAAAAGCTTCTAGAGTTAGAGTGACCTTAGTTATCTGGGAATAAAAAGTACTCTGTGCTATTCAGGACATGGCTTCTTGCCAGATTACCAAGGAAACTATACATGAAGTTTAGCATTATATATACGCCATGACTTGTGTTGCAATAAATTTTGGTGCTGTATTAGGCTTTTATGGAACCCTAAAAATCAGATTATTCATAATGTGCATGACTGATTTTTGATTTTTTTTCCCCATCAAATATACCTGCTCCCAGTTCCTTGTCCAGATAGAAAAATCTGCTGGTAGCAAGTGAAAAATATTTTCATCTGAACATGATGGATGGACCTTGGTACATGAGCTTAGAGGTATCCAGCAAGTTCCTAGCATTGCAAGTTTGCCAGCACATCTGATGCTCACTGGCAACTGTGTGAACAGCTCCACTTCCAAACAGAGAATTGGTAGTAGAGAGTTTTTCCCCTCCCTAGGGATGGTCACCATCCACTGACAGAGGCAAACTGGTGAGATGCACAGAGCTACTGCCTGTGCTGTAGGATCTCTGTGGAGAAGTAAGGCAGCTGTCTCCAGGGTTGGATTTCATATGAATTGAAGTCAGCCTAAAAACTAAGGCCTGACAACCCAATTTACACAGCCAAATGTTCTACACTACCCAGAGGAATTCTTTACACACCTTCAGAGGCCAATAAACAGGCTAATAATTTCTGAATTTTATTATTACACTGTCAAGACCAGAGCAGGATGTGCTTCAGGATGTCATAAGAAACAAAGATTAAGACAACAGCTGGCATGTTCTTCTCTAATGTCAGTGCTATCAATATAATGCAACACATCCTAATTATCACGACACCTCACCAGGACAACCACAATTAACAGGGCTGATGAGCCCAAAGGTGTTCATCATATGAGATTCTGAGGCTGGGGCAGATATGTGCTGTGAGAAGAGACAGCTGTAGCATTCCTTCTATCAGGGACCAAGACAGTCATGTTCTTGTTGGCTTTACCACCTGATACATATATCTTCAAGAACAATGACTAGAAAATAGCTGAGCAACATCCCTTGCCATTAAAGTGAATAAATAATGAGAATGATCCTTCTCAGCAACAGGAGCCTAAGATAAAATCTGTATTTTTTTAAATGGTATGGTTTCAGTCTTCAAAGTGGCTAATAAGTTTATAAAACATCTATTTCCCCTCAGGTATTGTTTTTAAAAGCAGGTCACAAGCTAAAGGTATATATGTCTAGTATTCTTTTACACAATAGAAATAAATTTTAAAAATAAGTCAACTAAATAGTAAGCACTGTTTGGTAAGCAATAAAAGAGTGTCATAAGCTCTAGCCCCTAAACTTTTTACTTTGTTGCTGTGCTGGACTTTCTCATGTTTCTAAGCATCTCTCTCTTCTGCTGAAAAGGACTCGAAGCTGGACAAATACTCTAGATGAAACCTCAGAGAAGCCGAGTCAAGAAAGATAAACAGTAACGTTGCTGTGCTGGCTGTGCTTTCGGTAGCCTAGTCTGCAGAGTGCACCTCATCCCCACAGGGAGTGCCACTGACTCAATTTGCCAACCACAGGAGATGCATGGCCCTTTCTGCAGCTCCTTTCTAGCCCACCTGTGTCAAGACTGCACTGGGACAGTCCCTGCATTACAGCTGCCCAGTTTTATACCTCTCTTTCTTGTGGAACTTCACGAGGCTCAAGTTAGTCTATTCCTTCAAGCTGTTGAGATTTCTCTGAAAGACAGCCCTGCATTCACACAATAATGACAGCTGGGTCTGAATAAGGCTGTGTCCCACACCATCATCTCTGTTACCCATGAACATATTATAATGTCTCAGATCCAGTATCAAACCCTGAGGATCACCATCTGTAAATAGGTGCCAGTTACATCGCAATCAGCTGACCTTTTAAATCTCACCAAACCAGCCAGTTTTTCACCTACCTTTTAGCTCACAAATCCAGTCCTTACTCTCATTAAGGATATTTTCCTCCCCATACTTACCACACTTCTTCCAATTTCTCCTACAAATACAGAAGTCTATACTGAAAGCAAGATAAAGGATTGTAATTGGTCTCCCTTCCTCCACAGAGCCACTTACTTCATCACTGAGGCAATGAAATGGGTAAAGTATGATCTGTCTATAGTAAATCCATGGTGGTTATTCCCAATCACATGCACCAGTTTCCATTTCTCAGCAAACTTTGGCTCTCTCAATTCCATTTCTGCATATCCAGGCAACGTCTCTATACTGCTCTTTAGGAGTCTATCCCCTCTTCTGCCTCTTTTAGTGTGAGGTCAGGAGTCCTCTGCTCAAACTGGTCCCCTGCTATGCCTGCTTGTTGTCTTGCACAGTGGGCATAGTTCTCGTGGTTTGAGGAAGATTCTCTTGGAAATCAACAAAACCTCCTGAATTCCCCACACTTCAGGGCAGCCTCACTCAGGATCCTCTGGCAGTTTTCCAACCAAGCCAAAGGCAACTCTCCTAATTTCTAGGATTTTTATTTTGTTATTTTCCACCCCCACTTTCCTCAGGGGCTTAAACTCTGACCATCTCATGGCCAATGCAACTAAGGCGCCACTGTCACATCCCAAACAAGTTTCTATTTATTCTTGAGAAGCAAGTCCAGCAGAATGATTCACCTAACTGTATCTCACACTACCTACATCAAAAACCTGCCTCCAACACTCTCCAGCAATCTCCTACATTGTTTACGCTCCATTGGATTGCCCTGGGTAATTAAAATGTATTTACAAACTATTATCTTTAACTCCCTCCCATTTGTTTACAGACCCATTAGCAACCCACCCTCAGCTCTGCTGCCCACCACTAAGTCATAAAAATACCCAAGATTCCTGATGTTACTGGTATGAATTTTAGCCTGAGAAATCTTCTGGACAAACTGTGATTCTTTACATCAAAGCATGGATCAGAAATATTATTTTGTGGCCAATGTGACTGGCTCCAAGCCACCATCAATAGACACCAAAAGCACAATGCAACACAAAACGAAGCTGAACAAGTTGACAAATTCCTACAAATGATGAAAAAGAGGACCGTCTTTCGAGCAATTCATTAGCAAAAATAAACAGCATACATTTTCGGCAAATAGTTTAAGCAGTTCTACTCTTCTATTCCTTGGAATAAGCTTCAACTTACTTATTTCCTGTATTATTTCAGTCTACAGGAGTAAAAATCGAAGTACAAAAAGGGAGATATAATCTTATATTTAGTTATCAAGACCTATTTATTGCACATTAATCTTAGGATTAAAAAATACACCAACAAAGTACCATGTTGCTCCAACAGAACAATGTGCAGTCAGCTTTAACAAAAATCAGCTAACTCTGCACCTGTTGGGGTCCAGGTTTGAAGGAATACTGCTCCACCAGTACAAAGAGACTGCAGCTCAGGTGAACCTATTTGGTAGGATGTAACATTAGGGAGTCCTGATTCTCCAAGGCTCTACAAGAGCTCTCAGAGCAGTTCTGAAGCTGATGAAAAAGTAACTGACATTTGACATATTAACACAGAAAGGGAGATTTGCTAAAGCTGACATAAAAGAAACAGTATTGTTGAGCTTACAGTCATCCCCACAGAATTATGCTGTATACTTGAAAGAAACTGAGGAAAGAGAAACAACACAAAATCTGTAATCCTAAAAAAAAAAAAAAAATAAAGTAAAGCCATTTATTTAAAGCTTGATCACTACCTGGTCCAGTGGAACTTCCACAAGAGTATCTTCATCTTCTTGCACTTCAACTGCCCCCCACATTTCAGCAGACCCCTCTTCTCTGGCTTTGTAAATATCTTCACCTATAATGGAAAAGATAGAGTGGCAGGAAATGAAGTCCAATGGCGACACAGTGTGGCTCAACTACTGAACTGCACATTTAGTTTTGCTTTGAGAACAGCTTTCGGAGCTCTGACCCATCGTTCCTCATACAGTTCTTTCAAGGAAATCTTCAGTCTCCCATTATTGTCCATTTGTTTTTCTTCCTTTTTAACAACAAATACTTACATGCTACACAATTTTGGGAAGAGGGGGAAAAAGGCAAAGGGAACTGAACAAAGTCCTGGTTCTGAAGTTCCTTCACATTGAGCAAAGGTCCAGAGTGAATCTGAACTAGATACATTACAGTAACAACATAATACTTCTGTTTCTACAGTCAATTATACCATTTTTAATTAACGAGCATTCTAACATACATCTATCAAAAATTTCAGTCTCTGAATCAAAACTAAACATGCTGAATCAAGTCAGGGTTAGAAGATTAAGAGAAACAGCTGGTTTAGCTCTTCTCAAATCTAGACACATACAAGTAGAATTATGGCCGAAACTCCACATGGGCATTAAAAAGTACATACTGATGGACAACAAGGATTAATAGTTACATTGGTATTCAATTTTGCAGAGATTTTGCACCATTTAGCTTGAGTACAATAATTTCACGACTATAAGGTGCACCTTAAAGTCGAAAATTTTGATCGAAACCTGGAAGTGCTCTTTATAATCTGGTGCACCTTATATATGGACAAAGTTTGGAAATTTGCCGACAACCCGGAAGTGCGAGCCACGAGCCGAGCAGCGCAGGGCCGCACAGCTTGGTGCGGCTCGCACGGCCCTGCGCAGGTCGACGGGGCTTATTGGTTACTTTGTTGCACGCAGATCCTTGCTGCAAAAAAAAAAGCGCACCTTATAATCCGGTGCGCCTTGTAGTCGTGAAATTACTGTAATTTCTTTCCCCTCAGTGTAAGTAGTAACAGATAGGTCCATACAGAAAACAATTTCCAAGTGACATATGATCCTTTCTATTTTCCCCTGAACTGAAAACAGCCCAGAAACTAAAGGCACAAGTTACTGCAAATCATCTCTCTCCATTGATCTAGGAAAATGAAGATGTGTCCATATCCAACATAATACAGAAGTACAGTAAGAAAGAGGAAAAAGTATTTCCACTGTTTCTGACTGCCTCCTAGCTCTTCATGAAAGGATCTGAAGTTGATAATATCAACTGACCATGCAAATTGATCTACGTTGCTGGGTGCTGCTAAAGAAACAGCTTTAGTGTAGCACAGAACTATTTTGGTGGAAAAATAACAAATTAAAATCCCAAGAACTAGAGAAATCCAGAATCCATCTGTGTAAAAGTCAGCACTGATCACTCTGGTAGTTTTCCAGTTACAGTAATTTCACGACTATAAGGCGCACCCTTTTGACTAAAATTTTCCCTCGAACC
>PYHW01009964.1:144071-155483 GCA_013186435.1 Turdus rufiventris
TACTATTAAAAAATACATATTTTTCTTCCCAGGGAACTATTGCAGCCCCATATTTTTAAGCAATTGCTTCCTCTCTTTTGAAAATTTTGAATTTTTGAATTTGTAATACAATTTGGTGCTATTAGAGAATGCTGACATCTGATTACCTCAATAGAAACTGTAAAAGGTGCTTCTAGAGGTTGCTCATGTATGCAGCACTCTCCCTTACTGATAAGAAATACGATAATGCTGGAGCAAAGGAAAAGCTGCAATAGCTCAGTCATCTTTATACAATAACAGCTACAAAAATAGAGGAATGAGTGTCATAATAGAAGGGTTTTTTCTTCCCTCTCCCTATTTTGATCCTTCATCTCATATACTCTCCATGTTTCTAAGCATCCAATTTATTAATTGATTTACATTATAGATTGTTAGGCCATTTGCATTTTCAAATTAGGAAAGTTCTCATTCACCCACATCTATTTTAATTCCATGCCTGCTCCATAACTTGGCCTTCTCTTGAGTTGTGTGCTAGGGACTAAACTGTCACAAAACAAATACAAAAGCCTTCAAATGTCTGCCCTGGTCCCATCATTCCATACAGCCTCCTGGTAGGAATTAAGCAGCATGCTTTCAAGATGGTAAGTACAGTAATTTCATGATTATAAGCCGCACCATTTTGACTAAAATTTTGGTCCGAACCCGGAAGTGTGGCTTATAATCGTGAAATTACTGTATATATTTTCCTACTTAACATGTTGCAAAGTATTCACTTTGCTAAAAGCAAACCCAAAGAAACTCATTGTATGTTTAAATAAAATGGCTGCAAGGTTTGGCACCATCTTAGATCCCCACTGGCATTAGAAAACTCTGGCTCCCGTGATTCAGCAGTGTAACAAATACACACTTATTAGCAGAAAGGGTTCGCATTCCTTGCTACAGATTTGTCTCCTACTATGCAAGGAATAAGCTAACAGGTCTTGTAAAATCTCTCCAAATGACAAATTCTCTCTTTCTTCAGCAGCCTTTTTATCTGCTTTGACATCACAGAAGTGGTATGGTCTGTGTTTTAATGGTAGAGAGGTTTTGAATCTTAAAAGTTGTCAGCAGGAAACGACAGACAATAGTTTTAGTTCACAATGCAGAGCAGATATTTGGCAACCCAGGATTGTACTCTTTGGCAAGTTTATAATTTTACTGAAACCAATTCAGAGCAGGACAGCAATACCTGGGGTTCTATGCAGCTTTCCTTATAAATAAGAGTTGGCTTTTTTCTTCCTTTTTTTTTAGCCAGTAACAAAACCAGGAAATTGAAATGACTACTAACTTCTAAGACCTCATAATACTCAAAAATAGATCTGAAAAACTGTGGAGTGGCTCAGCCCATTTCCACTCTATGTTTTCTCCAAATCACAGCAAAAACCTCAAACTTCACAGTCTATTAACTCCAGAACTTTTATAGTTGATGTAGGGAGTTACTTCGCATGCCATGTGACCACAATTAAACTACTGTATTTGAATGGAATAGGCTTTAAATGAGGATTCTCCCCTCCAAGAATTTTCTGCTACACTTCTGAATTTTCTACTTTCCTGATCACTTCCTACATATACTCTTTACAGGATGTGGCACAAAACAAAAAATTAGTAGTCTGCGGGTTTTTTTGGTGGTTTGCTTTTTTACTTTTTAAACCTCAAACCAAGGTGCTGATAATTAAATGTACCTTTGGTATCACTTTCATAAACCCAAATTCTGCTGACCCAGATGCACTAGTCTAAGCTCTAAACCTCACATTTCCAGTTGCAATTGCTGTTGCATACAATATACTGAATGTTATGAAGGCTTCTATGAGTGCAGGAGAAGCCCGAAAATAACATTAATAGTGTGCCTTATAGGTTGCAAACACCAAGTCATCAGCTCACAATCTACTGAATTTGCCCTGAGAAGTGGTGAATTTAAATCTTGCACAAAGAGCTTTCAACTCTAAAAAATTCTTTAATCGTCTTGGTTTAAGAGGATTATGACATGGATCAGTTGTAATATAAATGGCATGCTGGTGAAATTCTCAGTGTATTAAAAAAATAAATTCAAAGTAAATACACAGCTAGCCCAACTAAACTCAGTTGGAAGATTAGGTTAAGCCTTAAATACACTATGTGCATAATTCTTCAGATGTTAAGACCCAGGAAACAATCACTTTCAAATACTTTAGCACTCAAGAGAAGATTCTATTCAATGCTAAATTAGCAGGGGAAAGGACAGCAAAGAATAAATACGTGTAAACTCACTGTGCAGTTTATTGGTTTCAGATTAAAGTTAATTAATCACTTATCAGTGACAGCCAAATGCAGCCAGCTAAAATGCCAAAAGTCTTTTTCACTGTCCATCAGGAAAAAATAAAATTACAATTAAAAATAAATAAAATTCCTAAGATAGTGACAAATGCTTCCCTTGCTCAATCCAAAGCCTTTGAATTTGAAGGACTGTTTTGGAATAAAACTGCAAAGCCATTTAAGAACTGCAATGAGCCTTCAGATTAGTGGAGCTGTACTGATCAAAACTGCATTTGAGAGTCACCATTATCACTGTGTTCCTGGAGCTGGTTTCTAGTTTTCTATTAAGAATAAATCTCCATTTCACAATAAGATTCCACACTCTAACCTGAAAATGTCATCATCCAAGGCAGCAATTACATACCTACTTCACACATCCAGTACTTCAGCACCTGGTCTAAACTAGATTTCTAATTTCACTGTCAGCTGGGGAGATAAACCAACCGGATTCCCAGCTTTCAAGGCATTTTCAGCAGCAGCCCCACTATCACTGTGAGGGTCTGTCTTACCCAGAGACAAGGTGACAAACCAGGACAGAGCAAGGGAGATTCCCTGCTGACAGGGAGACTTTTCAGAGCACTAAATGCACACACATTAGGAGAAGGGGAAGAGCTTGCACAGCCTGTATTCCGCCTTTTCAAGTTGGACTGGATGCTAATGCAGACCTTCAGTGTATGAAGAAATACTGAAAACAACAGCTGGAGCAGTGCCCCCAGCAGAAGTTCCTTCCAAACCCAAAGGAAAGCATGACAGGTCCTCAGCAGACAGGTAAAAAAGCATATAGGCACAGGATAACTACAAGTATGCACACAGCATGTCTCACTGCCAGCGGAAGCCATGCCCACTTATTTGTATTCTGAAACCCAGAGGCCCAGAATCCTTAAACATTAATTTTGTTAAAAATGAAACAGCTCTTTGGTTTTCAAAAAGATTTGTCCAGTTTGCCTGTTGGCTTTCTTTCCCGCTGGCTTTTTTTCCTTTTAACTAAATCAAAGATTCTTTTTCCATGGTTGTAGCACAGCATTCATATTAACTTGTAATGAATGCTTAAAATGCTTAAAATGAAAAAAAAAAAAAAAAACCAATATTCTTTACTCTGCTGAGTTCTCAGCACACTCGCATCATTTTAATACTAAGCACACTATAGTTGTGCAGATTATGCTTAAACACTGCATGGTAATAAAGAGAATATATTATTAAATAAACTAAGCATCTGAGATAGTAAACCAAGGAAAGAAAAATTGTCTTTATGGTATCAAAATGACCAGTAAAACAACAGTTAAAAGAATCCAAGGGAAAATCAAAAACCTTGGGGGAAAAAAAATTAGAGTTGATTTTAAAACTCACCAATTCCCCAGCTGTTAAAAAAATCCAAAAATTAATAGGATCACCTGAGGATTGAAATGGTGGCATTTGGGAAAACCCTGATGAAAATGCTGATGAGGGAGAATGGGATTCCAATGAAATAAATGAACCTCTGGCTCCTCTTCTAGAAAGGAAGCTGTTCTAGAATTAAAAATTATATCCATAAAGAAGACCGAAGTGTTCAAAGGACCTAAAGGAGGTCAGAAAAACAACATGGTCAGAACTACTCCCTGGGACCCCCTACAAGTGGCAAACATACAGGAAAAATATGGATGAAAACCAGGAGAGTCAGAGACTGAACATTTTTTGAGAATGAGTCTCTCAGGAGCAGGTAGAATATTGCTTAGATGGAAGTGAAACTGATGGATACGGGGGGCCAGGAGTCCTATTAAACCTAGGACCTGAGCTGATCAATCAACCCCATTCAATAATCAGCAGGGTTGCATATTGGGCAGGGGAAACAGAGGTTATGGAAAGAGCAGGACCAGCTTCATACCCATTTGCCCATCTTATGAAATATTCATCAGTGTTACAAGGCAATGTATGGACATTAAAATGGATATATCCCAATCTCCCCAGAAGTTGATCCTAAAATGTTAAGACCTCTATTGAAAGAAGTCCTGATAGCATTAAAATGTTTTTAGTAGGGTGACAAGACAAAATGAGAGGAGATGTAATACATAACAAAGTGTTACAAGATTCCCAAGGCGATCTATCTCTTGGGCAAGACTGTTTCATAACACAGTAAACCAAGCAAGGAGAATGAGCTGGGAAACTCCCCCCCAGAGAACAAACTTGGTCCTTTGAGAGGGGACCAAAAACTGAAGTGCAGAGACTTCCTGAGTGCCAGGTGAGGACTTTTAAGAATACCCTGCCTGAGATAAAAGAAGGATCAAAACATCCCTGAAGCAAAATGAGCTGTGGAGGACAGCAGTAGCCTTAGGTACTCCCCACGCAGCTCTCAGGCAACAACAAGAGAGCACTTAGTGAAAACAGTGCAAGGGGGAAATAGGAAAACCAAAAAGCTTTCACAGAAAAAACACACCCTCAACCCTTTGAGGAGAGGAAGAGAAAGAAAAAAACCTCACCTAGTGCTGGGAGAACTTTAGACTTTATCACCTCATGCATTATGATCTGTCAATGGGCTCATAAAGGAGAAGCCCCATATTTACTTACCAGCAGGACCTAGAAAACATCCTTTGAAATATGTGATTGACAGAGGAGCTCAAATTTCACTAAACACCCCAATGAATGCTGAGAAATTAGACATAAGCTTTAAAAGAAATAGGGCCCACACACCAGAATGTAATGGACAAAGTAATTTATGTTATACTGCCAAAGTATGTTTATGTTTACCTGGGGAAAGACAATGGACCTCGCACACCCTTGCAATTACGGAGCATGAAAAAAATACTTTAGGATACAATATCTTTAAAGAAGAAGTCTGGCAATTACCTGATGGGAATATTTGGTCATTCAGGCCCATAAAAACTCTGAGTAAGTTTTCTGGAGAATTAGAACATTTATCCAACATCTAATGGTTTTAAGCATGTACAAGAATGGAAATGATATTTGGACTGCTGGCTGTCACTAAAAGCAGGTGTGCTAATGCCAAAGCTACTATTTCAGGGCTCTGTAACTGCTTTTCCTGTCTTCCTGTTCCAGATTACATACAGAGTGACAATGGGTCACTCTTGACCAGTGTGATGGCACAGCACTGGGACAGAAAGGAGGGTATCAAAGGAATTTTTCATATTATTATGGAATTATTTACCTTATTATCCCCAAGCAAACAGGATGGTGGCATGTAATGATGATTTGTTGAAAAGCTACTTTACACCTCATGCATCTGGATGG
The DNA here is from genome assembly GCA_013186435.1 of Turdus rufiventris. NCBI lineage: Eukaryota > Metazoa > Chordata > Aves > Passeriformes > Turdidae > Turdus > Turdus rufiventris. Next base: position 149,604 of record PYHW01009964.1, read on the forward strand.
GATGAAAGGTTACTCTCTGTATTATATAAGACAGATAAATGACAAGAACCATGGTATAATGCAGACTTCTGCAGTGCTGGCTTTCTGTCAAGGGTAGTCTTTGACAATGAGGGTTGGCTGGGCAAGAGGATATTCACACAGCAGCACGGCTCACAGCTCCTACAGACTGCCTGGCCTTGGCTTCAGGTCACTCCATCTTGAGGTGTGATCAGAACAGAATGCACAAAAGGAAACAGCTTTGCCGGAGGTGACCATTTGGAATCATTGTAGCGCCTTTGCTTGTAAACTACTTCACTACAAGCTACCAAAGTTCTGACTAATGTGGAGCTTCCACATTCTACTGATTGAGTCAGAAGTGAGTGAAAATACTTCAATTTCTCATGAGTTAGAATCATAGAATACTTAAGGTTGGAAAAGACCTTCAAGATCATCAAGTCAACTGTCAACCCAGCACCACCACCATGTTGAACATTAAACCTTGAGTGCCATATCCATACTTTTTTTAGTATTTTCAGGGATAGCGACTCCATCACTTCCCTAGACAGCAGGTTCAGTGTTTTACAACCCTCGGTGAAGAAATTTTTCTTAATATCCAATCTATGCTTCCCCTGGGGAAATTTGAGGCCATTTACTCTCATCCTGTTACTTCTTACCTGAGAGAAGAGATTGGACTGCACTTGGCTACAACTGCTCATTCCCACTTTTACTAACAGGTCTTTATATATGGAGGTAAAATAGAGGATCACAGAAGGAACTAAGAGCTTCTCTGAAAATACACTTGAGCTCAAACTAGACAATCTGCTGCCTTGAAGAGCTTCTCTGAATTTCACAAGACTCACAAAGCACGGAAAAGCTGAAGAGAGAACCAAGCAGTCACTTCTGCAATAAACTTAGTGACTTTCCCACCACTTCTGTCAGCAGGTGGAGCAGCAACAGCATTGCATACAGAGACATATATATGTCTATCATATCTAGATATGTCTATATCAAATATGGTGTTATATATATATATTCTATCTCTTTTTAAAAGTGGGGGGAAAGGGAATATCACACTATAGGATAAGAAAAAAGGTTTCTCAAAGAGGATGTTTATGCCTAAATTTGCAAACTACTGCCACTGCTGTCACAGCACAGAGAGGGGAAAAATTCTGATAGGGCCTCCAGCAGCTCTGCTGTAGGATTAGACCCAACAGCTACCAGCTAACTGGAGTTTCTGTCTGTGTTCTTCCCCCCAGGGTCTAGTAGTTTTGTTACACAGAGCCAGGTAACCAGGGATCCTCAGGGACAATGAGGGGATCCTTTGAGAACACCAGCTCCTTTTCTTTACCTTACTGCAGGGCAGACCAGTGGGGAAATGGTCAAAATATATTTTTTATTTTCCTTTACCAAAAGCAAAATTATAGAACCATATGAGCTTAACTTCCAAGGTATACTAAAACTCATATACCTCTTGTGCTCTGTAAATGATGTCAGAAATGTAGTGGCTATGCACAGGTGCATTTCCTAAGCAGAAAACTTTGGCAATTCAAGAGCTATTCAAGTGTGTTATTCTACTATTTCACTGGTTTAACTGAACACCAAAAGTCACTATGCTACAATAGTGTTTATCTCAGTACTGACCATTATCTTGGAGGACTCCCGGGGAAGCTTTTACTGTCTGTTTCACTTTTGTAGAGTGGTTAGAAAAGTGTTGTCTGGACACAGTATTCTCCAGGTTCTGGCTTTTTTTGTCTTTCCTTTTGGGAAGCTGAGGTGAGGAGCTGTTTTCTCCCTGGTCACTGGATCCAATGGTAGATTTAGACTGCCGATCATTTCCCTGAAAAGAAGAGGACGTAATTATCAGTGAAGCAAATTTTAAAAGCTTGTTTTTTATAATTCCATTAAGGACTAGTATTGGGTACTAAAGAAGCATAATAATTTCAATTATTACATTTAAGTGAAATCTTAAACTATCCAGAGAAGTATAACTATTTTATCAACTTACTGTATGATCTGACCAATTAAATCCTCAACAGCTTCCAGGAGAAAAATCACATATTTATTATAAGAAAATAATGTTTCATTTAAGGAAAAGAATGGCTAGGTGAATCTACGCATGCATGCATATTACATACAGCTATCTCTCATCCATATGTGTGGACAGTCACAAGATATGACGTATAACTAGTTAATAAACCATTGTGTAAATGAGACCTGGGCATTATTCTAAGTGTCAAGAGAAGCTGAAGGAGAATGACATTTTTCATGGGGCAGTAACACATTCAATAGAATGGAACAGGAACTTGTATATTTTATTGTTTACTTCTTTTTAGTGGCTCCAGAGACTTTTTTTGTTTTGTTTTGTAAACAGTGAATGAAAATGATCAACTACCACAATTATAATGACAGACTGAGAGTCTGATTCCCTGCATTCTTGTAAAGTAAACTGCACTTGTGGAGAACTGGTGAAAACAGATGTTTAGATTCTGTTTTGGCACTAAAATTAAATCCACAGAGGACTCTTCTTGCAGCAAGGTGGGGTTAGGCTCTTCTTCCAGTCAACAAGCAACAGGACAAGAGGAAAGGGCCTCAAGCTATGCCAGGGCAGTTCAGGTTGGACACAAGGAAGAATTCCTTCACTGAAATAGTGATTAAGCATTGGAATAGGTTGCCCAGGGAAGTGGTGGAGTCACCATTTCTGGAAGTGTTTAAGAAACAACTGGACATGGCACTTTGTGCTATTGTTTACTTGACATGATGGTGATAGGTCAGAGATGGAACTCGATGACCTTGGGGGTCCTTTCCAACCTTAATGGTTCCATGACTCATTTTGTACACACATAAATAGCTATACAGGATACAAAGCAGTCAAGGATCAAGCTCTTTATGTAGTGGTTACCTAGAATAAAACATACCAGACTGCAAACTGGTTTAGGGTTTTCAGACTCAGCATTCAGAAACACAAACATTTTCTGCAAAATGTTTGTAAAAGGTTCAGTGTTTTTCCTGTAGGTATATAATTTGAATAATACATAAATATGTATGATCAGGTTTATAGGAAAGCCCTCTAGCCAGCAGCTGATCTTTGCTATGGAAGCTTTTATCAAAAACAAAGCAGTCCTTATCACAAAAATATTTTCTCAGATTTCTTCTGCCTAATTGACACTGCAAATAGCTACAGATTCATCAGGCTTTAATAAGCATATCATCAGGTAGCTCTGTATTTTCTTCTCTTCAGATTTAATTAAAACCCAAAGGACAGGGACTTTCCATCTGCCAGAATTTAGCTGAATTGGGAATTTAATACTTACACTGCCTTTAGACTTTCGAGATCCTACAATCGGAGGTAGTACCGAGGTTTTGGAACTGCAGAAATAATAAATATATTAGAATTGTGTACACTGTCACTGGTACAAACTCTATGTATCTGTAATCAAGGCAGACAACACCAAGATGGCTATGGCAACAGAGGTAATTGGTTTTTTTCACTGTGTGTTTTCACTAAGCATCACTCATTTTGTTTACTAGACTATGTTTAAATGCATAACCATTAACTTATTCAAACAAGCGCATTACCCCACAATGCATACTTCATATAGCAAAACCTTGCAAAGCAGCATCCAGGCAGATACTGTGTGAATGTTCCCTACAATTTCCATTTCTTTTCATTCATTTCAATTAAATGGTTCCAAATTTTCATGTTTTCAAAAGGTACAAAAAGCACAAGTTTTTCCTTACAGACACCCAGTTTAGGACTCTACTATGTGATTGTTCTAATCTACAAAAAGTAGACCCAAACATAAAACAATCTTAAGGGAGTACACATTTCACAAAACATTACTAATCAAGAGTAGACCTAAACTGTTGTAACTGCACCTAATCTCATTCAGCTGTACACATTTGTTTCCCAAGGAAAAATAAATAGGATTACTTTCGCTTGCATTAATTTTCCTCTGACGCTAATTTTGTGATACATGACCAAGGAGATGCTTATGAGATGAACTGGTCTTCTGAATTTCCATTTTTGCTTCCGTTATTTTTAACTCAACTTTCTCAGAAGCTGCCAATGAAGTTTTGCATCCATACTAACCCATGCATCATTCTTGGAACAATAAATTTGTACTTTGTAAGCCAATTGACACACACAAACACAACTTTATAACTTACCCCTGTGGCCTTCTTGTTGTAGATTTGGACAGCAGATCACCATATGGTAATTTCTTAAACTTTTCTCTACCCACTGCAACATAAATTTGCCCATTCTCCAAGTCTGACCCATTCTGAACAAGTTTTCCATCTACAGTGTAGAGTCTGAAAAATATGAAAACGCTTATTATAATAAACCTTAACATTCAGTTAAGTGCATTAAGAGCACTGAAAGCTATGTTAATCTAAACTCACTAAACATATGTCGAATTTCCAAATATGAAACCCAATAAAACACAGTGGACACCATACAATGATCAGTAACTACATTAAAAAAAAAAAACCAAAAAACCCAACCAATCAACCAACAAATCTAAAACCCAAAAAAAACCCAAACAACAAACCACCAAACAGCAAAACAACTACAGTAATTTCACAAGTATAAGGCGCACCGGAGTATAAGGCGCACTTCCAGGTGTCAACAAATTTCCGAATTTTGTCCATATATAAGGCGCACCAGCATAAAAGGCGTACTTTTTTTGCAGCGAGGATCCATGTGCAACAAAGTAACGAATTAGTAATGGAATCGCGCAATCATGGGGTTTACTGGCTCAGGGCCATGTGGGCTCAACTCGGGGCTGCCCCGCTGCCGGGGCTGGGTGGGCTCGGCGCTGTCCCACCGCCAGGGCCAGGCGAGCTTGGCACAGCGCTGCTGCTGCAGTTCGGGGTTGGGCAGGCTCAGCTCGGGGTTGCCGTGGGCTCACACTTCTGGGTTGGCAAATTTCCGAACTTTGTCCATATATAAGGCACTCCAGATATCAGGCGCACTTCTGGGTTCGGACCAAAATTTTAGTCAAAAGGCTGTGCCTTATACACATGAAATTACTGTACTTAAATCACATTTTATATAAAATTAACAAAGTATGAAGTACTATAATAGATGAAATAGTCTCATAATTTCTAGAAAGAAATTAATTACTTTGTATTTCCAAGATCTTCAATAACTTTTCCCTGTTACCTTGGAAGGAATCTATTCCATGAGTTCCTGACACCCTCCCCTACCAAGTTCCACCTTCCATCTGTGCTCAGGGAACTATGCAGTAACTCTGAAAGAACAGGGCATTCATGACTGAAAAAGCCCTGTGCACCCAGCACAGACCATGCCAATAATACTGAATTTATATTGTTATATTGTGTGGATCAGAAGGTTGGAACCTGGTGGGAATAAGAGGAAATAAAATACCACATGAAAACAAGAAACCGTGTACCTTGGACACTGATCAATAATGACTATGTCTATTATACCAGGTGGATTTTTACCATAATGACTTCTTTTTGTGATGAAAGAAATGCCTCATGGACTGGTGGGGGGAATTTATTTCCTTGTCAAGTCTGTGATTTTATTTTAGCATGGTCTAAACAGTGAGCAAGGAAGGAACATTCAATAATAAATTAGCTCTTTTCTATGAAGCATGGTTCAAAACTCAACAACATTTATATTTAATTTAAAAGTCAACATAAACAACTTTCATTTAAGTCTTACATGCAGGAATGTTGAATGGCTATCTAAATGTTGTTCTAGAAGCCTTCTACAGGAGCTATACCATGTACAAATTTATAGTCAAATTTCAACACAATGCAAGGAGATATAAAAATATATACACAACCATATGTTGTGGGCTGGGGGAGTTTTTAGAAATTTTTCCCATTATTATGTTAAGCTGGCCGGGCGGCTCCCCTGTTACCCGTTAAGTG
>PYHW01009964.1:161869-173608 GCA_013186435.1 Turdus rufiventris
GGGGATTTTCACTATCCATTTCTTGAAAGAAAAAGCTCTCGCCTTTTCCTTTTTCTTGCAATACTGTCCCTTTAAACCAGGACACCATACAATGAACATTTGCGGAAGAACATCAAGTGGCTACCTTGAGTATACCCTCAAGGTGTACTTAAAATGTGCAAAATTTTCAGTTTAACAGAGAAAGAGCTTTTGAATTGATACATATGGTGGCATAACCTTGAATAAACACAGAAAAGGAATCATGCACTTTACTGAAGCAGGAATCACAGAATATCTGAGGTTGAATAAGGTCTCTGGGGACCACCTAGTCCAATCATGCCTTGCAGAGCAAGAAAAACTACAGTAGGTTGTTCAGGACTATCTCTAGGTATGTTTTGGACATCTGCAAAGATGGAGATTCCACTGCCTCTCTGGGCAACATCTTCCAGTATATGATGACCATTACTGCAATTCTCTTCTTTCTTCTCTTCAAGTGAAATTCTCTGTATTTCATTTTGCCTCTTGTCCCATACCACTGAGAAGAGCCTGGCTTTGTCTTCTTCACTCATTTCCACCAGGTATATACACACATTTAAAAGAACCCCCTGAGCCTTCTCTTCCTCAGGCTGCAGAGTCCCAGCTCTCCTCACTTGACAAGTATCTTCAAACCCTCTCTGTGGCCCTTTACTGCACTTGTTCCAGCATGTCCACATCTTTCTTGTATTACCCTTGTGAAAGTACCATAATTTTCTGTGTGTCTTCTGCCACATAGGAACACCTTTCTGAGTGCAAAAACTGAAAATTTTGAAAGGTGAAATTGCAGCTATTTTAAATCTAGATCACATTGCTGCTTCCTTGAGAAGAGGTATGCTAACCTCGTTTGTACTACTCATATTTATTTCATAGTGCAAACATTCCACAGGCATGGTAGCAATTCAAAGAGCAATTTATGTTTCACTACCATAGAGTCAACATCAGTCACACACAATGAAAACAAAACAAGCTATCGGAAAATCAGCAGGAAGCCTATTTCTGAATTAATCTCACTGTGTTCTGCTAGACTGCACTTCACTTTGGGAACTCAGGGAAAAAAAACAGCAAATCAGTGTACCACAGTTTAAGAATTGTTTATATATTTGTATGGGGCTGCAGATATAGAGGGGTACATACAAAATAACTGCTTTTTTTTTTTGTTCCCAATCTTTCATTTTACACGTGCTTTAATGTTATATTTAAAGCGCAGAAATTGTTTGTTTAGTATAACTCAAAAAGAGGTTACAGATTACCTGACAATCTTTAATTGTATTTTTCACCCTGAAAATAATAATCACAATAGCAGAATCAAACACAATCATTCTCTGAAAATGAAAGTGAAATCAAAAAATGCGCTTTTAAAAAATCGATCTTCAAACAAGCACACACAAGTTTTGTGACACTAATTTCTGAAGTTACTGTTTAACAATTTTTGAATTTTGAAGCCACAATTTTCACCCACCCTTTACCACAAACATCCACAGACCAGCTGGGTTCTCTCTGGCTTATATTATGTAAAAAAAAATGTCCCTGCAGTTACTTTTTCTGAGGATGACCTAAGTGAGAGGATTGCCCTGTGAGAAGCCACTGGACTTCTATTTTCCCTCCTGAATCCAAACTAAAAAGTGACAACCAAAAGAAAGCAAGCATACAGGCTGACAAAGGGAGACAGCAAAGACACAAGTTCTGGCACAATATCCCCAAATTCCCAGCTGCTGACGCACCCAGTACCTGCCCACCAGGTTGCTGCACCCCATCCCCATCAAACAATCCGGCAAGCAGAAAATCTGCTTTCCCATCATCTCCTCTCTCATATTTCTTGCTTGCATCCGTATTTGAATCAGGGTGATCTATAATTCCTTTTCTTAAAAGCTCCATGTGAAACTGTAAGACTTCGTAACTTCTTAAGGCTTTTAGTAACACAGAAAATAAAAAGCTGCCATGTGCATAATGCAGGTTCTTTTAAGTCCACTTCTCCTTCTTTAATGAGAAATTGTATCTTCCCAGTCTTGCCAGATCTTCCCTAATGCTAACATGGTTTCAATAAACCCCAGCAAGTAATGTGTAACTTATTAGAGAACTGCGATCACTTTACTAATGCATTTAATATGCATTTCTAATATTTTACGGAAAAGAAAATGAAAACTGAGTTAATAGAAAACTATCAAGGGGGAAAAATTCAATAATTAAAAATGTCATGTACATTATCTCATTTTTGAAGGATTAAAGATGAGCATGGAAGGGAATGTATCAAAAGGAATCTTAGTTATATATTGAATGCTTTCATGTACAATATTTGAGTTTCACCAGAGTGACACCAAGTCATGAGAATAAAATGTGAAAGATTTTTAAATTGCTAAACAACCTGAGAGCAGAAAGAATTGGTACGTTGTAAATGCCTTCTCTTGCTTTGTTTACTTCTGAATTACACTAGCTGAGAAACAGATCCAGAAAGCTTCAACAAATGCAGGTGTACTTTACTGCAAGTGTAAGTCCTAAATACCCAGCCAGCTAATAGGAGCAAAGAAGTGCAGGGTTGAGAGGAAAAACTTTATGAGAGCTAATATTCAACAGCATTACCCTAATCTTCTCTCACCCTTATCAAAGGAGAAAGCAAGCAGAAGAAGACTACCTTATCTTCACTGTTTTGAGAAAGATTTTGCAAGCTTAGCCTCAGACATTGCATAGGCTGTAAAGAATGAATTTCCACGAAAGGTCCTTTCCCAGCTGATGAAGAGATTTCTGTAACGTGCTCTGCATGGGGCAACACCGGAATGCCGGTAATTTGCTTGCACGCCTTGACAGCCCATCTACACTGCAGTGTTTCTCACAGACATCACAGCTACCATTTTGCTTTAAAATTTGTAACTACCATCAAATGCCATTTTAGGTAACTTATTTTACATTATAAAAGCCTTAAGGGACTGAAACCTACCTATCCAAGAGGTCACCTCCTCCTATTCCTCAGATATCTCAACAACCCAGACCAACTGAGACACTGGAACTGGCAAATCCCAAATACAACTTTGGCCTTGGTTTTTATTAAGAGGCTGAGGGTTGAATATGAACTACATCCTAGTCTTGGCCGAGGTATACAAACCGCAAAGAATCTATAATATTCTCCTTGAAATTGCCCGTGAGAATGTATCTCACATTTCAAACATCTACACCAACTTTACCATGCTTATTTATTTTATTATGACCTGTAATTTAATTATTAGTACTAAGTCTATTGCATTACTATTGTATTATTACAGGCCCGCTAATTAAATAATTAATTAATAACTATTAATTTTAAAATAACAGTTTAAGCAGTTTGCGGTTATTCTTTTTTTTAAATAGCAGTTGAAATGAAACCTGAAGATTACTTGGAGTCAACATATTTCCACTTCGTGGCTTTTTGACATATTTTAATTTTCTTACAGTGAAACTTCCCATAAAATAAGAATAGTCCATCATATCTACCTAGAGAGTTTTAGAAACATATATAGGCATATAAAATGCATCTTGCAAATATTTGATTTCTTTATACCTGTGAACAGCTCCACTTCTGAGGGTAACCTTTCCTGTAGCCATTTCAAGAATATGATCCCAGTGATTCAGTGTTTTCCTGGGAATGAGGAGGCGCACTGCAGGGCTAATAAGGTCTCCATTGGCAATCAGGCTGAAATAAAGCAAAGTAAAGTAACTTGGAGGAAAAAAACAAAGCTTACCTGAAGTGAACACACTACCACCACCACCCCTGAAATGGCAATCCACTAAGTGAAGATTCTACTTACAAAATAGTGTAGGGCTCCTGGAGAGGTTTTCGAAACCGCGCTGACACGGTGATCCTACTGTGAGTAACTGGCTTGACCTGCAAGAACAAAGGAAGTCTTCATAGTCAGAAGTTTACCCTGACCACCATCAGCAAGTGATACAGCACGTCTGTAAAGCATGCATTTTATTCCAAACCAGCTTCACCTTCTAAATAGCACACGTAATTACTGCTGCACGTTTATGTGTATGATGAATAACAACTACAACACAGCATACCACAGGGCATGACAGCAAAACATATGGTTTGCACTAAGAAGACAAAATTGTATGGACATCTTTGGTTCTACAGACCCAAAGAAATACTCCCAAATGCTATTCTTGATGTCCCAGTCTTCATTACTTATAACCATAGTGCAGGCAATTTAACTATCTTCTCTTTTTAACAATAAATCCCATTGTTAAATCTAGCTGCTATTATAGTAACTACTTTTGGTCTTGCACAGACCTTTAATACAAATCCATCAGTAATTTAATAAAGGTTCCTGAATACTTTGCTCATTTTAGAGCAATGACTTAAAAGTGAGGTGAACTGCAGATTTTTAGTCTTCAGAATAATACACAGGTTACTTAATTCCCAGAATTATCCCCTGTACTCTTTTGAACAGACGCTGCATTGAGGTCAACATTAATGTTGTTATTCTGAACAGAAAGTTAAAAAAAAAGAAAAGGATAACCCCAAATTCCAAAATCATTAGGAAGATTTTTTTTTTAATTCTTCATCATTAGCAAATCAAAATAAGGTGTTAAACCCAAACAAACATTCAAAAGTTACAGTACATGCATTAACAAGTTGGCTACATTAAAAAAAAATACCATAAAAACTTAAAGGATTAAATAGCTGGCATGCAGAGAGACATGCTTTCAAATAGATGTACAAAGTTTATTTTAACTGGCAATTTTCCACTCACTATATAAAGCAGTCAAATTACATGATACGTTGCAGTTTTATCACACTCTGTGCTAACTTAACAGTACTTCTCATTTAATTTGTGGGAAATGATTTGAACTCCAGTGGTCTTAGTCTTTGCTTGGATTTTCACACAAACACATTTAGTAAAGACTGGAATGCTATCCAGATCTTTCTCTTGCATACACTGAAAAGAAAGGCGCCCAATCTAGTAGCTATTCAAAATGGGCTAAAAATTATTATTAAAATAATAAAATTTTACTTCCCCCATGAGTCAAAGGATGTCACACAGCAAATTATGCACCAAGCACAAATTCTGGAGGTGAGATAGCAAACTTAAGAGAAAAGAAACCAGCAAAACAAAAGCAATACTGGCACTCCTTAGTGTACAATCATTTCAAGTAAAATACAGCAACAGGTAAATCTGCTGAACAAAATCTGTTTTCAATGTCTGCTGAAAAAGAAGCATATTTATTCTGAATTCAACTCACTCCAACTTTCTGTGTTTTCCAAAGATCCTTGTGAGCTGTGTAGCCCTCTCAAACATTTCTTTTTTGAGAAACTCAGAGGGCATAAAAGCCCACAGTGGTCATGGATGAAGAAAGCCAGAATCAGCCTTTGCACAGCTACATAGATTAAAAATCTAAACAGAAGCAATCAGCCCCAGAAGGGCATGGTGATTTGAAGCTCAGTGCAAAGGGATATTTTGGCCAGAGACATCTACAAGAGGAGAGACAGCAAGAAAGATGTTACTACTACATTGTGCCAGCATTGCTTGCACACCAGACTAGGAAGCAGACTCCTGGCATGGCTGGGGACCTTCCCTTTACGTAAGCAATTCACAAGCCATTTGCACTCGCTTCTTAAGATCTATTTTGTAAGTGCACATTTGTTTTAGACTCATAGAAAGAGAAATTTTATACTAGACTGTACATAAGCTGTGCACTAATGCCTGCAAGTTACAGTCTTGCTGTTTATTCCAGTGTGATCTGAATCAGGTGCAAGATTCACACCTACTACTACAGGCTTGGAAAAAGTTGTTGTCACACAGCTCATTAGGTGAGGCAAAGACATTTTTTGAGAACTGACAAATAGGAGCACAGCCATTCTTGCAGAAACATTTGAAGCATATCTTCAGAGCACAACTGGTCATTTATGTCAGCAAAATTTGAAGTGAAAATGTACTGGAAAAAGAAGAAAATATATCTTAAACTGCAACATCTGAATACATTTCTATTGCTGCTGTCAGCCATTAAGGGGTTATTTTCTCAGTGTAGGCAAGCTAATCAAGAACTTCACAATAGAGGGGAAAAAAAGTAACTTTCTAAAGGTTATGTTATTGGAGGCTAAGATAATACTGATTTACTTGCATAGCATGAGGTCCTAGTATTTAGGCTCCAAACACAGGCTGCCCACAAAATGGAAGTTACAGAACCTTGGAGGACCTTAGACCTTTCCTTGTAGCTGGTAGGTTGCTAGGATAACCCTCTATAAAATATCCAATACATAAATAGAAAAAAAGTTGATCCCACATCCATTCCTGATGCTCATTTATGCTGTTCAAGCTCTCCCACAGTCTGTCCAAACAGTCCATCAAACTAAGTTCTCTGATGCAGTCTGCAACACTCAGTTTCCAATGTTCTGCACCTCACTGGAACAGCTAGAAAGCATTCACTAAGCATAAAGGAGCCCTTAAGGATAGCACCAGGTATGCCCTGTTACGTAGTTGTTCCTGCAGGCTGATAAAACCATTAACTTTGGTAGGCTCCTCAGAAGGTATCAAGTGATTGCACATAGCCCAGTCACCAGACCCAGAGAAAACAATAACCTGACAGATGCTTCAAGCTCATTTATTATTTGACGGATTGTATTTCTGCCAATAATAGACACTCAAGCATCAGCTTGGAAGTTTGTCTTTTAGATTGCTCTCTGAGGATCATTAATATTTCTGGCAGCCTTCTGCACCTTACAAGTTTAGGCTTGCTATTAAACAAGCAAACTGCAGGGGATTATAACTGGGACCAGCTTGGGCCAAGACTAAATATTTGTCTGCTCTACCTAAGAATGGTCTAAACTGGAGAAAAAGATAAACTTGCATTGTTTATCTAAGCCTGTTTAAATAACTTACTTTCTGTATTTAAAAAATTAAGAGACTGTGTTAGTGCAATAATACACTTTATCAAGTGAAAATACAAAAATTGGTACAAGGAATCATGCTCTGAAGGCATGTTTTATAAAGATCACACTACACTGTGATTAAATTTTTTTTTTAAAAGAAAGAAAGCCCACCACTTCCATACTATATGGCTTTTTTCTCATTAGTCTGACAGTTCTGTTTGTAGAGTTCAGAATAACTGCAGTCTGATCAATGTTAAGCTATTTGTGGTCATGAAAAGCAAGGTACCTCACTTCAAAATATAGAAGTATACATTAATAAAAGATGAAGTGTTCAGCCACAGCAAATCAATTTAGTTCCTTCCACTTCCACTAAACCATCCCAGTGGAAGACCTGGTCCAGGATTTAATTAAAGAACACATAGTTCTTCTCCTATTTTGTTTGTAGGAGGCACCATGGTGTTGCAGCGTCTGGAATAGCCTGACCCCCTCCAGCACTGCAGTTACATATTAACAACAAAGTGGTCTTGGGTGAAAGTTTGTGCTTACATTTAAGAGACCAGCAACATTACCCCCCTAACCCCTTTATTTTCTTTTCATTTTGCCAGCCACATTCTCTGATGATGTAAATCAGCACTTTACCATTTACGTCAGCAACTGCAAGTAGATTTACATTAATTAGTGGTCTGACCCCATTATGATTTTATCTTTAAATTTTGTACATTTTCAGTATGTTTGAAAAGACCCATTTAAGGGCAGCTTCCATTTCCTCCTGACAAATGTTGCCAACAATTCATAATCTGTGATGAGATATTTATCTGAAGTATTACACGACAACACACAGAAGCAACACAACATGTCCGGGGAGAAAGGAGAAACTCAGAGAGAACTTTATGTAAACTGGAAGCAATCAATCCAATGAGTTTGCAAGGCAACAAGAGCTGCACACAGCTGGAAATACACCATGGGATCACAGACACTCAAAAACACCATAATTTTTATTTTTCTATTCTTAAAAAAAAAAAAAAAAAAGTTATTTCACACACATCCTCTTGGAAAAATACGGATTTTACTTACTTCAGAGAGGAGTTACCATCTGTAAAATGACTTTGCAAAGCACTCTGCAAAGTCCAGGAAAAACAAAGTAGTTAAACTCAACACAGGTTAGGTTCTGGGAATGGGAATCACTCTGTGGTGTTTGAGAACTCCGCAAACACTTGAATCTCAGAATACATTTTACAGAGTCTCGGAGTCCAGAATTCATCTTCAGTCATAATACACTGGGGTTGAACTTGTAATTAGCTCTGAGTGTCTCCTAACAGCCCTTTGTAAATACAAACACACAGCACATCAACATCCAACTGAAGCAAGGTAATAGAAGCCATGCCCTCACAGCTGTATTTTAAACAACATCCTATGTATTTTTCACTTATAATATATGCTAAACATAGCGACATTCTAAATATTGACAAAATTTTAAAAACACAAACATAACACTTAACACACACATACAACGCATTGCTCAATTTACTTTAGATACTTACATCTTCAAGTGATGACTGTTGGGAAAAAAAAACAAACAACAAAGCTAAATGACCAGCAACCAAACCATTACCTCAGGCAGATTGTCATAGTTTGGTAAGAAAACCATTTTTAATTAATCTGTGCATACCCACATGAATATAATGTGAGTGTATGCATAAATACATAAACCTTTAATACAATTTTCATTATAAAATTCTGTTCCATTTATGTTCAGCTGACTACATGAAAACAAATTAGAGCACTAAGTTTTCTAAAGCTATTTCAGCACAGGAAACAATTGTTTCATAGAAATACGAATTTTTTTTATAGTCATTTTTATACACATTGACAAAAGATGCAGCAGAGTCAAACTTGTTAAATAACTAAAAACATGCCACTCCTTTTTAGAACACTATGGATGGGGTTGCTTATGCAATCTTTCTAACTCCAAGAAGTGTGACATTCACTTCTTGAAGAAAAGAATGTCACACATACGGCATTAAATGAAAATCATCACTGAGAACAGCCATTCATGTAAGGACTCTGAGCAAGGCACACATTGGTTTGAAGTACACAGATAAAAAAATAATGGTTTTCACTTCTTTTTTTAGACACATGCTAATAAGTAAAAGGTAATAACCATAATCCCTAACATGGAGATGTATTCTAACTAAGTTTGTTTGTTTTGGTTGGTGTGAACCTTTTTGCTAATCCCAATGAACAGAGTTTTTGGTTCTATGAATGCTGCACTACTCAACACTTACAAAAATCTAGACTGGAAAGTGGGACAACCTCTGAAAGCTCCCCTTGGCTTCTTGGAACTTGCAAGAGGCACATGACACTTCATGGAATCAATCCTTGTATATAATAAAACTGTTGGTTCTTAGTGCAATACAACATAAAAGTATACAATTAATGAAGTAATATTTTAGCTGGCCTCTGAACACACCAGTCTACATATTCAGTTTCTAAAAAGGTGATTTTTACTCATCTGAGAACAGGTTTAAATAGAAATGTGCCATTCTTAGCTTTTCCTTTCAGCATTTATTAAATAATTAGACATGCTAAATACAGAGGTCTGGCAGAACTTGCACAGTGCTGCCATGAATACATACACCAGTTACTCATAGCTAAGAAATGGTACCACTAACTGTTTTATTTCCTTTCCTTACCAGAAGTGTCCCCCCATCAAATGAGGCAATTAAACAGCTACATGATTTACAGGATAACATGTATTTACAAAGCCATACTGGACAGCAACAAAGCAAGAGTCAAAAAATGTAATTTGTCTGGACCAGATGCCCTGTGTTGCTTCGATTTGTACAGGTTTAAGATCTGGCCTTTCTTATTGCTACCAACGCAGACCTGGAGGCTATGAACATCTCACTCATTACTCATGGCATTTTATAACTAACCTTTTGAAGCTTTAAATATTTCAACACAATGTCACATTCCAAATTTATCAGCTCATGCAATGAGCCATGGCCTTGCCAATTTGTTACAACGGCCTGTTTGTTAATCAATGTGCCCAGGAAAATTGAGAACAAATATTTACATTTCCCTGGGGTAGAACAGGGGTCAAAAGAACCAAAACCCCATTGATACACACCATCACCACCCTGTGATGTAAAAGAAAGGAATGTTCAAGGTTCAATGATCAAAACAAAACCAGAACAATAAGTTTTCTAAGGCTGTTACAGCACAGGAAACATGCTATTTCATAGAAACATGACATTTTTTCTAATGGACATTTTTTACACATTGACTAAAGTTTCAGAGTCAAACTCACCGAGGCATTTGCCTACTACAAAACCATTTTGGTTATCCTATGCAGTAACTAGTCTGCATAATCCGCATTTCCCTGGCTATTTTGCACTACTAGATGGTACTCTGGATAGTACAAAACAGCCTTGTGCCAGAGACTACGAGCTTGTCCACTAGTGTGGATTTAAATCAATGCTCAAACTGCTATTAACTGAGTAATAGGCCACAAGACCACAGCTGCACACAAACTTCTCAGCCCACATAAAACATGGATGAGCTGGAAATGTGCTATTCCACAGCAGACAGTCATGTAGTGACTAAGGGAGCCTTCTAGACTGCAAAGCTCCTACAAAATTCCCAGAGGGTTTAAAGCCAACCTGTTCACCTGCAAGGTAAATCACCCTCCTTTTCAGCCATGGTAAGAGAAATGGTTCATTAGTGGGTAAATCTCACCTTAGCTAATTATACCCTAGAAAGAAAAATTTTTCAAGTCTGGACCTGCCATAATTTTAGACCATTGGACTAGTGGCTGAATCTTCAGCTGGGATAAGTTAGACAATGACACAGCCTTAGCCGCCCAGAAACTTAGCCTGTGCAATGCTCCAAAATAGATCACGGCTGTGTTCCCTCTGGATCCCAAGAATAGATCCCATTCCTTCTGAGTTGCATGATGCTGTACCCACGCTGCTTACAAGACACACAATGATGGTATCAATAACAAAGTTTATTCAAGGAAAATAGATCTTGATATTAATTTCTGACACTGACATGACAGTGACAATTCCAATTCTGACTGGTCATGCCTCTCACATTTTGTGTATTTTCCTCAAATTCCTTAGACTAATTGAACCAAAAGCTCATCAGATGGACCTGAAGCAAGGAACAGTCAAAAGATTAAGAACAAAAAACAACCCCCCTAAAAACACTTTTTTGCTTCACCATTTTCAATCAAAGACAAAAGTTGTTCATGTTTCAAATAAGTCAATTTAATATACAGCAACAAATTATTAATGAGACTAGCACGTGCCTCATTAAAAGCTTCAGTACTGGCACCTTTTCACTCACTCCAACCCTCCTCACAGGCCAGGATGACCAGTTACCCTACTGAGCAAAGCAGGTGTTAATTGAGGATGAGAACAACTTTCAAGTTTCAGATGAAACTCAATATGGACCATGGAATTCTCCAGCAGCATGAACCAAAGTCTTTCTGCTGCTCAAAAATTCACTAAATTCATTTGTAAGCAAGCTACTAATCAAAATACTTGAAACAGCACAGTTCAGGCAATACAGAAGTATTTAAAGAGAAATTTTATGCACTCATACTTCAAATAAGGAAAAAAAGGGCACATCTTATCTTCTAACTGGATATCTGGGCAGTTCTTCTCTGATTCCTCCTGGTATTAGGCTGTGAACACTCAGGAAGAGTGTTTGTTTTGTATGTCTTGTTGTGCTAATTATGTTACCAGGATACTAAATACCAAACAATGGAATATCACATTTAACTATTAAAGATGTTGCTCCAGAGATTAGAAGCATATATGACATTTTTTTTAAAACTTTGCATTTTAATAGTCTTATTCCTTAAAATACACCTATAG
>PYHW01009964.1:175268-191220 GCA_013186435.1 Turdus rufiventris
AGCCGCCCCTGAATGTAAGCCGCATTTCCGGTGTGGGAGCAAAATTTTCGTTAAAATGGTGCGGCTTATATTCGTGAAATTACTGTAATTATAACTGCTGTGATTTTTCATGAGCAGGTACTTAAAAAGAATTACTCATGTCAAGTTAGATACAAGGTATATCCAGCATGAATATACCAAAATAATTTGTGAAACCAAGACAACATCATAAACTTCCAAAACGTAATTTTTAGAGGCAAGTGCAATCATACTACTGCTGAGAGATGAGCGGTGACTTTGTCAAGAAACAAAGGATGAAGAGAAACAACTGCCATAAATTTTACTAGAATAATTTAATTTTGAAGTATGGAAGAACAGAGGGAAACACAGAATTTGTAAGTCTTCAAAATATTTTTATAGCATCATCTTAGAAGCTTTTGGGGAAAATTTTAGTATTAAGTTCATATCTACCAAGTCTCAAACATCATGTTTTCTACCTCACATCCCCCTGGCATCTGTTTGGTGCTTGCCTCTTTTGTCAGCACTGGACAACAAAGAACCTTTCCTGCCCAGGACCTCACCAAGAACACAGTGGCCAACTGACCTGCTCTGGGATTTGCCAACCAACTATGTCTGGTCCACAAGACTCCCCAGCAGCTGCTAAGTGATGGGCTGTACATGAAGACCACCGCTAGAAGATATTCTTCCAGTCACATTTTCACTCTGCAGTCACACTTCACCACAGGCACAAACACATCCTGTGAAACTCCCTAGCAAGAAAAAGGTGCCATTTCTTTACTTTACTCCATGTCCTAGCCCATGTCAGTGTTATCCGGAATGTGACCAACGTGAGAACTGGTAGGCACTGGATCAGAAAAAGAAGTTTTAAATTTTAAAAATGTTCTGACATTCACTCAGATCTTTATGATTAGTAAGTGTTTTCACCAGGGAGAGATGTTCTGGAGGTGTATGCAGATACAAATATTCAGGTCATACATGTAGGAAAGCTTTGAGGAATCTTTACAAATCCTCTGAAGAATCATTTGTAAAAATATTGATTATTCCATTCAGCAAATACTCCTACAAATTGGCCACACCTAAACCAAATGATAAAACAAGAAGTTGCAATCGAAAAGGAGTTCTAGAACAATTAAATAAGTTAATGTAAAACAGTGGAAAATTGATTTATTACTGGGAAAACGTGTCATAGTTGTGTCAGAGCTGCCCACACCACCACCTTGTCCTAGAAGTCCAGGAGAAAAAGTGAAATGCAGACAAAAAACTCAGTGTTCTCACTACCTAAGAAGATCTACCAAGGACAAATGTATCAGTAGTAGAATAGCTTACTGCAGAACTACTATGGTCTTCTGATAACAGATGCTGTTTCATACAGACAGTATAATCTTCCTGTTTTCTCTCAGTTGCAAGAGACTGGTTCTCCAATACCTAAATACTTCTGCTTGTCTTGGGTACCTGTAATTCTTTGCTGTTACAATATCACACAGCAAAGTTCATTTACTACAGTATGTTCAAAGAGAAGTTAGTCATAGGAAGTCAAAGAAGAAAAGAAGTTCCAGCTGAACATACTTTTATAAAGCAAAGAATGTTTAAAATAAATAGCTGCCTACAGGATTTGCAAATAAAAAAGCTCAGTTGATTCTTCTTCAGCTTGCCCAGCCCCAATGGCAAGAAAAATTCATCTTTTTGAGCGGAGAGGGAGAGACCATCTAGATCAGACAGTGGCTAGAGAAATATGAATGTCCATATTTTGCACATTATAATTGGAAAATAACATTCAGTACCTTTTAAAAACAATTAAGCTTGTAATAAACAACTGGTAACTCTGTTGGTCCATATTTTCTCAAGAGATTAATTGTAAGATTCCTCAAGCTCATCATTTAAAGTGTATTTGGACTTGCACATCAGCTTTGGTACAAAAGGGATCTCTCTTGCAAAACAAGAAGCTCAGTTGCCAAAAGAAGTAATGGATGGAAACATACCTGAGAAAGAGTCTGTAACAAAGCTTTAGCTTGGGTCAGGATTAAATCTTTTTACTATTTTGCCTACCAGTAACACAGCTGTTAAAATTTTGAGATGTATTATTACAGCATGATGGACCTGACAGATGATTTAGACTATATCTTGAACATCATTTTTTTCTTGCTTAATTCCAGTTTGACACACATTTTCCAGTTATTTGTAGATTTAAAGTAATTGAGATGTTGCCCTGGAAGAACAACAATAAAGTGCTCCCAAAATCAGGTGTCAAGCATCTGGCAGTTTAACTAACACAAAAGAAAACATACAGCTGCACACAAATACACAGTGTACAGCTGCTGCGCAAAGTTTTCTTCGTTTTGACTTCCTGAACATTAACCAGGATCAGAAATAGATATTTGCAATTGTTTTAGTGGAGAAAGTGCCAAATTACACGTGCTTGATACAATCAGAATTGATACCCTTGTACCCAGAATTGATTTATGCCTTTCATGAAAAGAATATTGCTGTCTCTCCTGGGTCCTACAACAAATCTAGGGTTTTCATTTCTAAGTGAGCATCTGAAAAAAAAAAGTAAAACCAGGACTTGCTGCCCCATATTTTTTTAACAAAAACTAATTTAGGTATTAAAACTGATTTTACTAGTCCCCTGAAAGTTCATGGTCAGGATTAAATTATTAGGGCATGAAGACAATTGTGCCATTCATAAGATAAAAATCTGTAGACTATCAAGATATTTCATCTCCTTTTTATGACTCCTCTCCCCAAATAAATCAATCATGTTAAAGTTAAATTCAGCACAAGGATTAAAGCCCTCCACAGGGAGACAGTGGAGATTGCAAACATAAGTCAAATATGAAGAAGAAAGCTGAGATAATGGAGGGTTTATACTGGGTTACTTCAAAGCCCCGACACATGGCTCAAAGTGTTAAGATAATATACAATGAGCACTGAATCCAGACAAAATAATAAAAGCCGCTTTTATCAAACACGCAATTGTAAGTAAAAAAACTCTCAAATTCTACAATTACTTCTCCAACTGCACAGACTTTCTGTTATATCAAAAATCGTCTGAGGATTTGCAACAAAATAATCAGCCTTAAAACCAGCCTTTAAAAAAGTAGCTGTACTCATAACTATTCAACTAAGAGTAAGTTTACAGGGTAGTTATAGCAGCATATAAATCTTTAACTTGGATTTGATCTTCCTATTCAGTAAGCCAAATAAAAAAGTACAGGTGACAAGTTATGCTGAATTACAAAATTGTTGTATTTCACAGCCTCTGAATAAGAAGTACCTGAGTATCAAGTAAAGGTCATTAGGGTGATTTTGAGGATCTTCTAGTACAAGGTGTCCGAAGACACCTGCTAAACAAACCATTGAATTTTGAAAACGTGGCCTGAGAGAACAAGGAAAAAGAAATTGAAACACAATTGAGCTGACGCTTTCTGTGAGACAGAAGCTGGAATTCAAATGTTTGTTGGAAGTCACTACTACCTCCATACACAATAAAACAGTAAAAATAATGCAGAAGCATGCATCTCACACAAATCCACATATGATGCTTTTTGAAGCTTGCAGTTATCTCCTCCAACTACAGTGTAAGCGCTGTTGAAGAGAAATGACTGAGCTTGGCAAATCATGGACTAGAACTAATAAGAAGTCTACACTGGCATTTTTCAAACAAAAATGTCTCTTCTTCAGAGGAAATACCAAGTTTTGAAGAAAACTTGCTGCTCCAAAACTCCCAAAATTCTCATTCCTACCATTTTTTTTGCAAGTACAAATCTCCCTTAGGTTTACAACCAGATTCAGTGAAGACAACAGATCTTTAACTGAGTTTTTAACTGGATGTAGCAATTTAGAAAGCTGAGCAGAAGAAAGTCAATATATCATTCTCAGAGTATCCAGAGTAATAATCAGGTGCAGAATGGTAGATAACTCTATTATTATAAAATTAAATAAGATAAACATGTATTAAAAAATCAAGCATAAATGCAGGCATGTCACTAACAAACTGCAGGTGTACTTCATCAGTATTTCAGCCATCCTACCTCATTATTGACTTCAGCAGGTTTTTTCTTTGTTTCTCCAATGTCCAAATAGCTGTGGAAAGAAAACAGGTTTGATTATTTACAGGTGCATCTAACTTACACAGTAGAAATATTCTACACTTTTTTCATGCATGAAGGTTTTAAAATTCATTATGCTTCAAAACAACAGAAAAGTAAGTAATTATTAATATTAACTCTTACTACAAATCTTCAGGCTAGCCCTCTTTATATGTAAATGACAGTGGAGAACCAACCACCTACCTTCAAGTCACTGCAGACCATCAATAATCTCCTTGTCAGAAAGAAGCTCATATTCAGCTGTGAGGTGGATCAATAACTCCCAGTACAGTATCACCTTACCAGAGTTTTCAAAGTCATCATCTTGCCTCTTAGTTTCTCACAGTAAGTTTCTGATAAAGTTGCCCTGCACACCTGACTTTAATTCAGGGCATCAGCTGAAGTTTAAAAGGATCTATAGAACTTGGGTTTCAATAGAACATGGACACATCTGAACACTTGTTTCTCCTAGTTGGATGAACCAATTGTAGCTTCATAATTATTTTATGGATAAAACACAAGCCTCAACTGGACAAGCGAAAAAATACATTTGTTTGGACAATATTATGTTATCCTCGTGATGCTGCCTGATCTCACTTCCAGTGTGGAGGTACTTTACCAGGCTCACCAAAAGACCTCAGATCTTGCCACACCTTTGCAGCCCTTCATTCATGTCACACTCTGTAGGTACTGACTGGGATCAGATTCATCTGCCAGAAGAAACTTCCCTACTAGGCCAAAGTTAAGAATTGATGGGACTTGAATGAAGATGCAAAGAAAAAGCATCATTCTTTTATCAAGGTATCACAGAATGGTCACAGGGATTTCAAGGCTTCATTGTGCAGGGACAGTAAGATACAGCAAAGCTGCCAGGCCATGCTTGAAAGTGCATGCCAATGCTTTGAAAATGGTAAGTGTAGCAACATAGGATAATCTTTTTAAAAGCCTCGTGTCTAAAAACAAATAATAACAACTGTACCAAGCTCTCAGTATAAAAAGGAATGAGTTCTCTTTAGACCAAAATCAAGAACTCTTACAGCCTGCAAGATTGAAAAGTGCCTCAGGCATAATGGTTCCAACAGCCTGTAACAACACCTGCTGACTTTGGTTCTTGTTTTCCAAGCACTGTGGTTCTTGTTTTCCAGTGAATTACTTCACCAAGAACTAAGTAAAGTGGAAAAGAAAAGCAAATACATAGTCAAAGGCTCAAACGTACTGTGCAGAAGTCTGGACATTCAGTCATCAAATTTCAAGGACCTGCAAATCTGAAAAGTTCTAAACAGAAGTAAAGGCTTTCTCTTTTTGGATGATGGTACTCAAGAAAGTCAGACCAAAAATTTTACACAACTATTCTCACTTACTAAGAAAGCAGAAATGCTTCCAACCCATGGCTAGCCAAGCCAGGATGAAACTACAGCATTGTTTAGAGAGACACAGGTGGAGAGAGGACAATGTACCAGTGATGAACGAGCACAGATACCAGCAAATGGGCAAAGGAAGGACGATGGAGGAGTAGCATGCTGAAAAAAAAGCTAAAAATCAAAACTAACTCTAGCATAGACAATCTTCTTTCAGGAGGCTGAGAGCTGGGGAAGAACTCCAGAGGGGTGCAGCCTACATGTACATTCTCACCCACCACTGCAACAACTACAATATACCAACACACCTTACCACATATAGACATATACAAAAAAGGGTGTGCTAACTTAGCACTGCTCTAAATGATGAAACAAGCTGGGAAACTTTTTGTATGTTTTAAAAATTATCAACATTGATTAAAAATTCCCCCATTACAGAAAATTTCTATGTATTTTTTCTAAACTCAGAATTTCTAAATTATTATTGTTTTATTTTATTTTAAAAATTATTCAGTAGTTTATATAGAATACATGCCCTCAAAACTATCAGTCTCAAAATGTTAAGTGTCAGGGCTTGGCTCATGTGCTAAAGGGGAGCACAGTTTAGTCTTGAATGCACCGTGAGCAGGAAAGAAAAAGATTCACTTCTCAGTGTGAATTATCTGAGAAGGAACAAATGCACTGCTTGAAGCTGAACAATGACACTTTCAACTTCTGCTACTCCTTGGATACTTTCTTCATTACACTCCCACAGCTCCCACACACAAGCCTCCATTTCAAAATTCAGCCCTGCATAATCTATCACAGCAATGAATATGTCCAGTAAGAATAAGTGGCGGGGGGGGAGGTGGGGGGACTAAATTAAATTTTTTAAAAAAATAAAACTTCTGGATCCTTTAAGGCAGATGCTTTGGTCTGTCACACCATAACTGTTTACCTGTGACACATACGAAAAACATACACACTGTCTTTAATTCCTTCACTTCCTTCCAATTAACCCTTCCTCTCCTCTAATTTTTCTGCCTAAGATGTCTCCCTAATTACCATTCTGTCTACAACCCAGTTAAGAACAACTTCAACATTAAGCATCTCAGCTTGTCTTTAATGCTCATAAAAGCACTGCCAACATTTCCAGCACTATATAAATAAATACTAATAAATGAACAACTCCAATTCTGAATGCAGAAATGGAAGGGATCTCAAGTTATCCCATTTATCCTCTCTACAGCACAGAATTAGGACATATTATCAAGGGATATATATAACAGCCTGGTTTTACCCAGTCCCTTAGGTTCGCTTTTCCTAAACTATTCTCTTTGTTGGCCTTAAATAACTAGGTACCTTGTTGCAACCATAAAAGTCTGGAAAAGTCTCACCATAAAACTCTGACCGTAAAGCATGAACTGACAAAAAGAAATGCTTTTCCCCAGCCAATATGAATCCAGAGTGCCCAATTCTCTAAACAGTGCGTGCTAATGCCAAATACTTACTTGTAGCCTATCAAACACAAAACACATTTAGGGAGGTGCAACACGATGTGCTGGTAACTAACAACTTTAAGCCATCCACAGAATTACAGGATTTAACATCAAAAAGAAATGGTAGACATCTCTTAGAGCTGAGCACCGCATTTGACACAGAAAAGAGTAAGTACTGCTGGAAAAGGGCTTATATTTATCTTGTCATACATCTTTCTCTCTGGTTTTCCTTCTGAAGTGCAAGAAGCTTCAATTAATCTTTAGAAGCAGCTAGTGACAGAAATGGTAAGAGTGATGATACTCATTACACAGAGTTTTGTCCTGAAACATAATGAGCCACTAATGAGCTCTCCTGGAAATTATAGTGTCCTCAATTCTACAGAACCAAGATGAGGAAGACACTGTAAAGGTGGTAGTTGATGATATAAATTCTCAAACATCTCCAGAAAGAGATTGTTAGGTTTGAGATTTACTTCTATAAATTCAACTGTAGGAAAAAATGCCCACAGAGCAATAAATTAAATAGTCAGTTGAGACCATGAAATTCACAGACAGAATTAAGAATAGTTACTGATCACATGCAGAGCTAAAATCCCTAAAATCCCAGACCTCCTTCACATTATTCTCCCAGTGACTCACTAGAAAACAGACAAACTGGCAGCTTAATTCTTGGTGTCCAGGTAGGAAAAAGAATGTAAATGGTCATCTTTTAAATAACAGGAAGGACGTTAAAAAGCTATCTATGTACCCAAAATGAACAGACGTGATGGAGATGCAGATAGTTGTGTAGAATACTTTGGAAATTTAAAAAACAAACAGGAAAGGAAACATTGGGAATTGAATTCTCAGGCTCATCAACTTTGTGTCAGGATGTCAACACTCCACCTTTTACTGCTATACCTGAGCACAAATTCTGATACTGGCCCTTCAGCTAAGCACAGGCATCACAACATGCCATTCTTGCATGTTCTTCAGGTTAAAGGGCTATTTCTTCTTTTCTACTGTCATGTCAAGGAGTTGTCACTATGTCACTCCAAGGGTTTGTGGGGCTCAGCTCTAAAGCTCTTTTCCTTCCACCCTGGGTCACAGCTTCGAAGCTCTCTTTCCTCGATGATTAATAAAAGGGACAGAGTGAGGGGTCGTCTGAAGCACTGTCACAGAGCCAAACCCCAAACCCTGACACTCATTTCTGTACAAATCTAACATTTCAGCCACTCACTTGAGTTTCTTGAAGGCCTCCCTGCCACCAGCCACATACTGCTCCCCACTCTGGAGCTCCTCCAGCTGCCGGACACGATGCCCACCCCGGGGGGTGTAGATGTTTCGCACGGCTCCGAAGGGCGCCTGCACCCCGCCCGTCACCTCTTTTAGGAACACATCAAAGTTGGACACTTTCTTCTCGTGGATGACGATGCGGCGCCCCGGGAAGAAAGGGTCCCCGTTGCGATACACCAGCACGCTCTTCACGGCCGGCTGCGAGAGCCAGGACGCCTTGGTGCCGGGGCTGCTCATGCTGCTGCTGGCTCCGCGCCTCCTGCCTCAGCCACAGCCGCCCACACCTGTCTGCTGGGGAGAGCTCCCGCCCGGGATCCCCTCTGGCCCTGTCACCGCCCACATGGGCACACCTCCCGGGCAGCGATCGCGGCTCGCCGGGGCCTGGGCACAGCCCTACGTGGCCTGCACACAGCGGCTCCTCCCCGGCAACCAGCGCGCTGCCCCGGCCGCCGGGGGAGCTCGGTGCGGGGAGCGCCGGCCCGAGCGGAAAAACGCGGCGTGACACTCCGGCCGGCACAGCAGGGACCGCGGCCTCGGGGGCTTTATCCTCCGCCTGTGCCATGACGGGAAGCCCTACCGCCCTGCTTTCCTCGGGAAACTACCCCGCGTGTGCCCGGCCTTCCCCCAGGAGCCTGCCAGGCCCAGAGGCACCGCGGGAAGGAGCGCGGGGAGCGGCGTGCCCAGAGCGGGCCGCGGGGGCAGAGGGAACGGGATCCCAGCCAGGGAGAGAGGGAGATCCCCGCTCTGCCTCCTCCCGTCCGCGCTGCCACCGCGCTCCGGCACACCCTGCGGACAAGGAGCCGTAAAACCTGAGAGAAAGCGAAAGTGCCCTCACATGTAATTCCTTTAACAACCTCTTTTCCTCGCCGATAGTCTCGAGTCCAAAAATGCGCTAGACTTTCCTAGCTGAATTTGTGTAGTGTACAGTAATGATTGTCTTTTCAAATGGGTTTTAACACGCGTGATGGAAGGAATTTTCTTTCCTTTTATCTTACCTCCTTTGATGGGAAAATCACCCCCCTGCTGTGAGTTACAACAGGGCAGTTAACCATTACAGAAAGAGCAATTTCAGGGTGAGGGCAGTCAAACATGCTACTGTTATTGGTTAACAGCTAAAGTTCCCCACTTGTTGCTGGTCTCCTTCCACCTAATAACCAGGAGAACCGAGTATTTACCATCCTCGAATTAATACTGTTTAACACTGAACTACTGCGACCTGAAAGGGGATTTTTGTTATTAAAGATACGGTTTTAAGTAAAAACCAAAAATGCTGATGACCCTCATGCTGCTCGGCATTCAAGTGGTGATACGTGAACTATCTGCTATTTTATACCAGATTCTACCACGTTTAGTGATCTTAGATCTAATTTGTAGTCACACAACAACTTTGACATAGGAGTAAGACACTGAATAGTTTACTGGTGCGCCCATTTTGACACTTTTGATACTTCAAAATAGTGCTGGTCTTTACCTATGGCCATGCTAGTTAGAATCACTTTATGGATTGCAATAAAATATCTCTTAAATGGTATCAGAGCACTTCAAGCCTTAAAGCAACCTAAAATTGGTGGACAAAAATCTTTGTTTTCCATCTCACCTAAGTACAACCGCTGACCCAAAGCTAAGAGAAGGTTAGACATCTCAGTCTGTAATAGCAGTGGCTTGAACCATAACAATTTGCTCCTCCTAGCTTTTCCAAGATCTAACCTTTTATTCCCACTATTGTAAGCAATCTCCTATCACATTCTCAACAGCAAGAAGACAAGCTGCTGAGCCCACTGACATGATTAAGATGAATGAAGAGACACATAATCTCTTTATGATGGAGCAACATCAGACCTCTCATCTTACATGAGGCTGGTGCATGACATGACGTCTGTCAGGTCATGTGTCAGGATCCCCTGAGGTCACACAAGGAGCATAACATACCATAATATTGGGGGATGTGATGAGAGCAGAGGCATGGCTCATAGTGTAGCATCAAACAGGCTCACTTTTTCTGCACCAGAGTGCCATGACATCTCTGCCATTTCAGAACCAGGAAAGATTTTGCAGCTTGTTGCAGGGCCTTGCCAGCTATGTTTAGTGACAACAAAACATCAAGTCATGAAGACAGAAATGTCTCAGTGCTGAAGAAAAAGCCAACAAAATGGACAGAATGAAAAGGATGAAGTTTCTAAACAGAGAATGAAATTTAGCTTATTCTATTGCACACAGTGCTGAAAATCACACTTAATAATTCTGTGCAGCTTATCAGAAAATCTGACTAAGCAACAGCAGCTACTTTATTCCCAGCTGTAAGTCTGGGGTAGCCATACTGTCTGTACTGGCAGTTTAAAGCACATAAATACTAAGTGGTTCTGCTCACATGCACACACTAGAAGAAGTAAAATACCAATGCAGCTGTAAATTTTAAAGCCCACATTATAGCAAATTAATCTACTTGTTCAATTGCCAGATCGAAAACTCCTTAGAAAACCATGATCAAGTATTTTTGCTTTAAAAAATACCTTAGACAATCACAGTTTAAGCTACAGCTTTTGATCATGCAGGTCCTGTCCAACAGTATTCTTGAGACAGCCAAGATGCTGAAGGATTACAGTAATTTCACAACCATAAGGCGCACCGGACTATAAGGCGCAACCCCAGGAGTCGTCAAATTTTGCAACTTTGTAGATAATATAAGGTGCACCGGACTATAAGGCACACTTTTTTTTTCCAGCGAGGATCCACCGCCGGCTCCCCCAACATGGCTGACGGCTGTGGCCCCGCCTGCCCCTGCCAGCCGTGGCCTGGCCTGCCCCTATTGGCTGTGGCGCCGCTGGCCCCAGAGCTGCTGCCCCACCTGCATCTGCCAGCTGTGGCACCGCAGCCCCACCTGCCCAGGCACTGTGGCCCCGCCTGCCTGTGCTGGCCGCAGCCCCGCTGGCTGCACCTGCCCATGCCGGCCATGGCCCCACGGCCCCTATTGGTCACGGCCCCACCGACCTCGCAGCTGGGGCCCCACCTACCCATGCCAGCTGCAGCCCCGCCAGTCTCTGCACCTGCAAGCTGTGGCAATGCAGCCCTGCCTGCCCCTAATGGCCGCAGCCAGCTGGCCCCACCTGCTCCTATCGGCTGCAGCCTCGCTGCCCCCAGCACCGCGGCCCCGCCTGCCCCTACCAGCTATTGCCCCGCTGGCCCCAGCTCTGCAGCGCAGGGCAGGGCTGCCCTCGGCTTGGGGCAGTGCAGGGCGGGGCCGCCGTCGGCTCGGGCTGCCACGCACAACAAAGTAATGAAGTAGTAACGCCTCCCTGCCCACACTGCTCCCGGTGCCTGGGGCCGCCTGGGGCCACCCCCCGCCTCCCTGCCTGTGCTGCTCCCAGTGCCTGGGGCTGCCCCCTGCCTTCCTGCCAGCGCTGCTCCTGGTGCTTGGGGCCACCCCCCGCCTCCCTGCCCACACTGCTCCTGCGGCCGCCCCCCCATCGCTACTTGGCCCTCCCGTGCCGCCACCCCCTGTCATGGCTCTCACTTCCGGGTTGGCAAATGTCGCAACTTTGTACATTATATAAGGTGCACCGGACTATAAGGCGCACTTCTGGCTTCAGGCCAAAATTTTAGTCAAAACGGTGTGTCTTGTAGTCATGAAATTACTGTACATGGGGAAAAGGCTTTAGCAAACCCTTAGAGGCACAAAAGGAAATGGTTCTCCATGGAAAAACAAATTCCAGTGGCTTACCTTAAGTAAGGAAAAGGTTGAAAGATACCTTCAATATGGTCTTGGTATAGAGTAATGAAAGTGAAGTCATCTTCTTAAGCAAAGATTTCTTAATGTGCTACTGTAACTACCTTTGATCAAGGGACCTGAGATTTATCAATTGGGTATTCCTGATGCATTCATGTAAAAGTAATTACTGTAAACATGAGTGGGTCTTCTTGGTAAGTTTTCTATAGGCTCTTTTCTATCTCTCTCTTGTGTAGCTTCACTCATCATCCACTGAACACATACTGTCTGGTAGCAGTTGTGGGGATTTTGTTAACCTGGCTTTTTGTTTGTTGTTTGTTCTTCTGGTTTTTATTTTTTCCCCAATGTAAATAAAATTGCACATTTCTTTTATGAGAAGAAACAGGTTATAGGTACAGGCACAAATTTTTGTATTAAAAAAAGATTGACCAAATGGACAAATTATACACTGAGAATTGTCTGTAGACCAAGATGCCTTTTTACCGTAATTTTACCAAAAAGATCTCTGTGTTTTTCTTCAGCAGAGATTTATAAGAACCCCTCTGATGATACCTATGGTTTTCTTCTATTTCTCTGTGTTTTTCCTTGGTGTTTCTGCTCCTTTGCACAAAGCCCAGCTGCAATCAGAGCAGTCCCCCACGAGTGCACTGACATTCAGCTGGCAGTGGAACTAGTTGCTCGTGTCATTCAACCTCACAAATAGCTTCTGGTTTGGATTGCAGCTTCATGACTAAGCAAGACTGTGCTGGAGCTATCCTTTCTTTTTGACTCAATGAAGAACAGCCATCATGCCAGTCCTTGTCAGTGAGCCTCTTCAAGAAACAGCAGATGAGCTCCCAAAGGTTGGCACTGCAGGACAGACACCTGACACGTACCTACAGCAGAATCAACAAGAAGCTCATTGGTATTTAGAGCTACAATAAATATATGCCCCTTCTAGATCTCCAGTAATCTTTTGCCAGCATCAGTGTAAAATCAGACATTGTGTGTGTGCTTTATGACTTGTCCCTGGCTGCCAGTGCACACTAATGTGCTGCCTTTACCTCTGAAGACAGAGGTGACACTTGGTTATTGTCTCCCCTTCCAGACAGTTGCAGTGGTGGCTGATAATGCAGCTGGAATGGGTTACAGTGCCCATACTAACTGATGCTTTGGCCTGTTGGATCCTACATAGCAGACTTTGTATCAGTACAGAATCACTGTGAAGTTCCATCATCTAATTTCCAACACCTCTGTTGTCTTAGCAACCAAAGGAAAACAAATAGATCAACCCAGAAGCTTTTCCCTTTTAACAGAAGAGTGTGAAATGTCAGCTGTGTAAAACTTACTGCATATTCATTAAATTATAATTTCTGGCAGATATCCTTTAGTGTGGGATATGGGGTTAAAACTGCTAAAGTTCTTAAGGCTTATGTTTATCAGAAAGCTCTGTAGGAAGGCACAGCTGCAGGCTGTTGGAAGCCAGTTGCGGGGGGGTGAGAGGCAACCAAATGAGGAGGAATGTGTGGATAGCAGATGAATGGGAAGCTGATTGGATGGTGGGATGCATGGACAGAGGCTGCAGATGAGCAGCCAATGTGCACCCTTCTGTTAAGTTTTGGTTATGTCCAGTGGAAGTTAAAATTATAAAAGGGGAGTGAGTTTTACAATAGAGAGATCTCCTTCAGATGCATAAAGAATCAGTGTCTCTTTGTTCCCCATTGCTACACTTTAGATGCTTCCCTAGTTTTGCATTCCAACATGCAGAGCCAACAGAAGCTGCCATTAATTGCCAGCAATGGTGTGCACTGGTTTCCTGCCTTCCTGAGGTATTTTCTGTGCTGTCTGGTATTTCCAAATATTAAGTACCTTTGACATCCAAGAGGTTAAATTAGTGTCACACATACTGCCACCTACAGAGATTGACCAAAACTAGAGCTAAAATGGTCAATTTAGAGTAGATTTCAGCTTTTTATCAAGTATGAATAGGGACAACATTTGCAGACAGGCGTGGTTACCCTGAAACAGAAAATCTCTGATGGCTTCAGTCTACACAGACAGGCTGTCCATAATTATTGAGGAAGTTTTTCATTGAATTATTTCCTTGTGAGGTAATTCACCTGTACGCAAGGTGTGTGTAAACCATCTTTCTGATTCTGTGCATGTCAATCCACTTGGAACAAGGGCTCATCTATGTATGTTCATGTACATATGTACACACAAACATACAAATGCACAGGTCATCTGGTACAGGAAAGAAAAGACAGTGCTGTTATAAATATTCTGATAAAACAATTGATTTAATCATATAAAAGAGTTAGTTATGATTACAAGTAGAAAATTGTAAAGTATAGCAATGTTAGGAGTGCTGTGTTTAAAATATGCAACCATAGAAACGTCATCAAGAAGTTACTGGATTTCTTATGTTTTGTTCAAGAAACCCTGGAGACTGTCATGGACGCCACTGCTTGGAAACTCCCTACCCTTCCCATCTTGATTTGAATGTCAAGGATTTTAATCAGTAGAGCACAGTAGAGATGATCAATTATTGTCTTAGGGTAGGAATAGTAATGAAGTTATATAACTAGCAAAACCAATTATTGTAAAAGTTACATTTATGAGCGTACGTATTATGCATAGTACATGAAACAATTTATGTAACAATAGCTTGGCAGAAAAAGTATATAAAATTGGTAGATTTTGTTTACTAAGTGGAACACGTTTGGAGAAGTGATCCTGTGTGTTCTCAGCGCCAAAATAAAGAAGTGTCTGCTTAGTCACATCAAATTGGTGCTGATAAGTTTCTTTTGTCCTGTTTTGGTGACACCCTTATTTTCAAAACTCAGACCTGTTTAGATTTGTGCCTTCCTCTTGGAGCAGCCACGCTGCACGGATCATTTCATTAATCACTTCCTTTTCATTTCCCCACTAAGGATTAATGAGTACTCTAAGAACATTCTGATAACATGTCCCACTGCAGGGTTTGGATGCAAGCTTTGCTTCCAGGCTGATTTACACACTTCAGCAGGACCAGCCAAAGGGAAGGATACCCCTGCTACCCGCATTGCCCTTTTGGGCACGAAGGTTTCAAAAGAATACGTAAAAGAGGAAGCTGGTATGCTACTAATGGAACTTTTACATCTCAACCACATAGGCTGTCTCTACCTTCAGAAGTAGGGCAAGGAAATTTAATTCCAAGACATTTGGTGGGGACAAAATCGTACATCACTTGGGAAAACAAAACAAAACAAAACAAAACAAAACAAAACAAAACCAAAAAACAAACAAAAAAAACCCAAAACAAACAAAAAAAAAAAACAAAACAAAAACAAAAACAAAAAAACCACAACAACAACAACAACAACACGTGTTTTAGAAGATCATCAGGAAGTGGCTGAATGCAGCAGGGAAAATCCCAGCCACGGTAAGGTGTGCTTTACACTACAAGCACTGGTGGAGCTGGGATTTTAAGAATACTTATGTCTTAGGGAGGAGTTATCCATTTAATTGGATTCTCAATTCGCACCTACCTCTTAGAGCAGCTCAGGTGAGCTTTATGGGGTTCTTGAGTTTGTTTTTTTTCCCCCCATTCTCACAAATTGTCATGTACAAAATCCAGTTAATTTCAGTGGGGCTGAACACAGCCTAGGTGAGAAGATGGCGTGAAGGATCATGGCTCTGTGCATATACAAAACAACGGCTATGAACTTCCAGGGCGCCTCTGAGTTATCTCAAAGGGTTTAGAAATACGGACGCCGGTGGGCGAGACGCGGGGCCGGGCCTATCCCGTCACGGCGCCGCTGTGGCCGCGCTCCGCCCAGGCTGCGCCGGGGCTCCCCGTCACCGCCCGGGCTTCTCCTCGCCCGTCACCGCCGCGGCTCCTCCTCGCCCGTCACCGCCCGGGCTCCTCCTCGCCCGTCACCGCCGCGGCTCCTCCTCGCCCGTCACCGCCGGGGCTCCTCCTCGCCGCAGCTGCGCGCCGGGAGCGGTGCCGGGCCGAGGGGCCGAGCGGGGTCGATGCTGCGCGGGGCCGCGCTGCTCCCCCGCGCC
>PYHW01009964.1:197242-218330 GCA_013186435.1 Turdus rufiventris
GGTTTCAATGGATGGCCCATTTGCAGAATATCTCCCACGGAGATAAGGATCACTGCCCCCACCCTCAACAGATGGTGATAGAATAGATGCCTTTTACCACACTCTGTATTGTAACGTGCGGCTTATAATCAGGTGCGGCTTATAATCGTGAAATTAGTTTGCATTTCTAAGGCATCTTCTGGAGCAGTATCAGATGTAACTCTAAAATTCCAGCTGCTCCTGAGTTAGCAGCTGGTCTTTTTCCTGATTTTGCTCACAGCCTTCCTTTAGACTTAATACAGTCTGCTGGCAAAGCTTTTGTTGCCTCACAGTAGACAGTGTGTAGGGGATCTAGGAAAGATCCCAATGTCACCTTAACGTTTGTGTCATGAGAAAGCCACAGGCATCCCTTCTTTCAGATGCCATTGCACAGGGGTAGGAGAGGTAGTAGGAGGTTGTGTGAAGAGCTGTGCTGCAGGATGCAGTGAGGCAGGCTGTACACAGGGAACACTGGGAAGCACAAGCCAAGCCAAGACATTTGCAGGCACATTGGCCGTGTGTGAGCAGCTCTTTCTGGATCCAGGATTGATGCACTGATAGGTGATGTTTGGTGAACTCGGGGAAACCTGAAAGGATATGGAGGAGCCCCATTAGGCAGATAGGTGCCATTAGAAATCTTTTGCAGCACAATGGTGAGTTTAGCTCAGAGTGATGAGGAAGACCTCTTGACTCTGTGAAGGAGCATCAGAATGTGGAAGAGTCATGAGACACATGGCGGCTAGTTAATAAAAGCACATCCAGTGACAGTTACTTTCATGTCTTTATGGCTGTATTTATTTTGTATGTCCCCAGAGGAGCTGATGTAAACATCAAGTATGACCTTGAGCTGAATCTGTAATACTGCAGGTAGTGCTCTAAGATGTCCAAGTCTGTAACTCATCTCCATACAGTGAAAATCTCAAAGTCTGGAGGACTTTCAGATCAGGTTGGCTAACTCAGTTTCTGCTCCAGAAGAGAGAAACTAGGTACTCTGTTAAGAGTCCTCAGGGAGCTTACATGAATTGATTTGTAAGACATACCACTTATTTTCATGGAAAACCATTTCAGAGATGTTCCTTTAGCAGTCAATAATGCTAGGAGGAGATTCATTAAAAACTTCATTCTCTCTAGAGAAATGGGATCATACCACAAAACAAAAATTATGAACAATCTTCCTGGCTTTGCTGTTTAGTTTCCAAGCTTTTGTGGACCTCAAGTGCCTCAGTTTCATCTGTACAATGCCAGAAACATGTTTTAGAGGAAGGCTAATGCACCAGCAGTAGCACTCTGAAGTAAGATTAAAGTCTCTCAAACTTCACTTGAGAGGAGCATCTTTCATTAAGACGGTCACTCTTTGGCTGCTTCGGGATTGAAAAATGTTTTTCAGAAATTGCTGTGTATAGTTCAAATGCTTTACTACTAAACCATTTTAATATACCCTAAACCATCTCCATCACTGTGTAATTGTTTGTGTATTGACTTTTGGTTGTTTTATTGTTGGGGGTTTTTGACCGCACTGTTACCAGCTCTCACCACTTGAGGGCACCAAAAAGTTAATCTAGCAAAATAGTTAACATTTTATAATAACTTAATAATAATATATAATATAAAATTTTTATAACTTTTTGACTTTGTAATATCTGAGAAACTTTAGATTTGTGGTGGTGTGCATACTTTGAGCACATCAAATGTTAACTTTGCTACTTAAAATAATTGACTGCCTGTGCTGAGGTGCTGGTAGATATAAAAGTATTTCTTTTATGTTATGCTGTTGGAACTGATGGAAGTTCCTCACCAAAGGGTTGGATTTTGTTGTGCAGTGTCTAACAGCACTCTTGTTTCCCACAACTCCCTTAACACATCAGTAATACACTTCTATACAATGTGTAGCTAACCAGGAAAATATAAATTATTGCTCACAGTGAAGAGAGTACGTCTGGGATTGACCATAAAGAGGAAATGGAGCTGCTGTTGGAGAACTATTACAGACAAGCAGAAGATCTTTTAAATGAAGCTCGTGAACTCAGAGTACTGATTGATGACTCAGAAAGCATCATCTTTATCAACCTGGACAGGTTAGCTACCATCTGTTAGGTTGCCAAAAACTGAATGGAATTTAGACTTTCTTTGCCTAGACTTTCTCAAATCTTACTACAAGGAAAGTTTGAGAATTCTGTCTAAGTGAGGGTTGAATGGACTTGTAGTCACAGCTTCATTGTGCTTTCTAATAGTGAGCTGGATAAAGCAAAGCAAGAAGATAGCCTAATTAGTGTGTGTAATTAGTATGTACCTCTGTAGCTAGGCATCAGTCTTCCCTAGCAGAGAAACCCAGCTTCTTCTAGACCCTTTAGGGGACCTGTTCAATACAGGAAATGTCTGCAAATTTAGAGGCATATTAATATTCTGTTCAGAAAAGGTTATTAGTCAGAGTCTGGTTTCCAGTACAAGTTAAATTACTACTCTGTAGAGTGATACAAAAATTAATTACATGTGAGCAAGTTTTCTCTTTCTCTCTGTATGCTACATTTTTCACTTCTAGTCAGATTTCTTACTGAAAAAGAGTTGCAGCTTGCATTTGCAAGAATGTGCCACTCTGAGGTTGGTGTTTAATATTCTTTCTCCTCTACACTGAGGAGTTATCTGTAGAAGCACTTAGTGGATGCCATATCAGGAAACCACAAAAATCCCTTTGTGGAAGACTTGAATATGGAATTCACTTAAAAGGACTGAAGTTTGTGGTCTGCAGCATTTAGCAACTCCATTTTTTTGTGAAATGTATTACTTTGCAAGGTAACAATAAATTTTTGTCTGTTGTGAATACAGACATAAGAAATTCCAGCCAGGTGGCGGTGAGAGGTCACAAATTTCAGCAGAAATTTACTGTTACTCTGTATATACACCTCTGAGAAGTGAACAATGCTGGAAAGTCTGATGATGGTTAAGTAGAACCTGCTGTCTTTAGAGGTGTCCAGATGTAGCAATGTCAAAACAATAGTCTCTTTGTACTGTTCTTTCATGATCTTTGCAACTGGGTTGCCTAATTTCAGCATGACTTCCTCTCTTTCACTATTTGTTCTTAGTGCATGTTATATGGAATTTTAAGAATTTAGGCAGCAAATAAATTTTTGGGTTCCCCTTACAGATGTTTCTCCCTTCTTTAGCCACCGTAATGTGATGATGAGGCTGAACTTGCAGCTGACCATGGGGACCTTCTCTGTCTCTCTCTTTGGACTCATAGGAGTTGCTTTTGGTATGAACTTGGAGTCATCTCTTGAAGAGGTAAGAACAAGTCCTGAATTTATCATAAAATGTGGGTCCTGCTCTTACAGCTTATTTCATACGTGGTACAACTTCATTCTTTCCATAGACAAAGCTCCAGGGATTCATGTGTTCATACGTAATTACAGTAATTTCACTATTATAAGCCGCACCATTTTGACTAAAATTTTGGTCCAAACCCAAAGACCGGCTTGTAATAAGGTGTAGCTAATATATTGATGAGGTTCAGAAATCTGCTAACCCAGAAGTGCGAGCCTGCACGGCCCCGAGCTGATCCGAGCCTGCCCAGCCCCAGCCGGCGGGTGGAGGGGCCGATCTGAGCTCGCCTGGCTCCGATGGGAAAAACAGGGCCGATCCGACCCCACACGGCCCCAAGCCGAGCCAGTGAACCCCGCAATCCCACGATTCTGTTACTACTTGGCAACTTTGTGAAAGTTGCATGCAGATCCTCGCTGCAAACGAAAGTGCAGCTTACAATCCGGTGCAGCTTACATATGGAGGAAAAACGAAACGTTGCTGACACCCTGAAGTGCAGCTTATCATTGGTGCGGCTTGTAATCATGAAATTACTGTGCTTCTATTATAAGCAAGTTACTGCACAGCATTACAGCCTTTTTTCTGTGTCATGTCCATGGAAAAGAAATGGGAAAACATTTTTGGTTGTATAAGTAGTTGATTATGAGGTAGTATTAAAGTTTCTTTAATGATCATCTATTCTGACAAGAGCAGCTTTGTCTTCCAGATACAAGAGTATCTGTCAAGCAGCCAGGGCATTTCCAGCACATCAGAGGAATTACTCTACTGTCAGTAATTGTTTATATCTAAACTGGGGAGGAAGGAGTACAGGCTGGGGTGCTACAACTTTAAAACAGCACATGCTGCCTTTAAAACAGACAAAACAAACAAAGCAAAGACTTCTTCCTTTTCAAATCAGTTAAATATAAGGGTTGAATTTTCCAAATTCCCAATGAAGGAAGAAAAACTGCGTGGAACAGTAACAGAATACCCTACGGTGATCCTAAATAAAATACTTTGCTATGATACAGCCCTTTTCCCAAGGGAGGGCTTGGCTATTGATGGTGAAGAGTTTACTGCTTCCTTCCTTAAAGGAAGAAAACACTGAGGGGTGGTGAGAGATTATCTTTGGGTAATCACTTTTCTGGAGAGATAGTTGGATGACTAATGGGAGTGTTCTGTCTGTAGGACCCCAGGATATTTTGGTTGGTGACAGGGATTATGTTTCTGGGAAGTGGTCTCATCTGGCGGCGCTTACTTTCCTTCCTTGGGCGGCACCTGGATCCTCCGCTACCTCCTCACGTACGTATGGCTGGCTGGGGCTCCTGCCTCACACTCTGCATGTACAGTCCATCCCTAAGGCAGAAAATAAGATGGCTTGGAGGGGTAGGCCACAAAGCATGACAGAATTCAGCTCAGGGTCTGTTCTATGACAGAGAAGGTGCTCCCTAGCTGGATTGAAGGAGGTGGAGAGCCCCAGCCCTGGACACAAGTGAAGCTGCAGGCTATTCAATGAAAAATGCTGTTACTTTCACCTGGAAGCCCAAGCTGAGGCTAATGGTAGAAGCAGTCCTCATCTTCCCACCCCCATACTGACTCTAGATCTGTAGTCCCTGTCTTGTAAAAGAGTAAGCAGAGCTAAAAGGATGATGAGGACAAGCACTAGCTGTAACATCTGTCTGGAGAATGATGCCATAGTTGTGTGTCCTGACTCAGTCTGAAGTTTCTAATAGTTGCTCACATGCACACCAGTTATCTTTGTCATTGATAATACTGAGCTGTAGGAAGATTGCCAAAGAGACCATGTTCAGATTAGCACGTATGGGTCATTTTTCCTATTGACTACCCTTTCCAGGACTTGTGGAACAATATTGTCTGCCTCATCTCTGCACTGTAATATAGCAGACATATCCGTAGACAAGTGACAAAGGAAGGCTCTGATAAATTCCTCTTCTTCCCTCGCCTCTTTTGCTATTAAGAGGCAGATGGAGGTATTTGTGGATTGTTGGCTATGGCTACAGTTAACTAGAATATCTTGTAATGTAGCTCAAAACCAAGTCCAGCACATATTGACTGACTTGGAGAAAGATACTGGAAGGTAGTAGGGAGGCAGAAGCCAAAGACACTGTTTTGAAAATAAGGGGAGCAAAATCAGGGTTCAGGCCTCTATGGAGCCTTATTTCCTTCTGCCACATGTAGAGCAGCTTCTCATGTAATCACAGGCCATTTTGTTTCTTGCCTAGGTTCCTGCAGTTTTGAAAAAATCCCAACCAGCAGCTGGAAGAGTGGAGATAAAGACCAACCATAAAGGAGAAGCATTTGGGCTGAGCAGAAGCACATTGACAAACCAGTAGGAACAGCAGGAATGAAGAGACTTTTGTTTTTACAAGGTGGACTTTGGACACTTCTCTTGTATTTGTTCTTCCTTACTGAAAACTTCAAGAATTTCTAAACTTAATAATTTAATATATATTTTGTGCCAAAAACCTACAATGAAATTCTTAATGCTCACGCACATAAGGAGAGAAACACAAGGGAAAATATCAAAATGCTTTCTACAGTAGTTTCACCTCCAGCCCATGTATGTGCCTTTTAGTTTTCTGTATCACATACGTTTACTTACTTTTTGGGCATTCTCATTTTTAGTGTTTCTGTCAAACACTGCTTTGCTTAATGACCTTTCTTACAGATAACAGAATTTTTGGTTTAAAGAAGGACGGGAGTCGGGACTGATCAGTAATTCTGGCTCTGAACTGCAGATTTAGGAATCTGTCTTCAAAGAAAAATCAATCCAGCCCAAGAGTGGCTTCTTAAACGGATTTTTAAGGCCCTGTTTAATTGCAGAGAACATATTTTCCAAAGCAAAAAGCTTACCTGCATCTCTTGTGAAGCATGACTTCTAAATTGGCAGCAATGAGAAAAAAGGAGCAATAAAAGGCTTTGAACTGTAGCTGCTAATCTTGTATATTCCTTAACAATTAATTTAGGCCCAAAACAGCAGTTCTAGGAATGGGGCAAGCAGCCTATGGATGATGCCCACTTGCATTTACAATTTGACGCTATTTCAACACACATTGATACAGCTGCAGTTTAACAACTCCTTGGGTTTCCGTAATTCAAATTCTAGTGAAAACCATCAGATGGGTTTTTGGTTTTTCTTAAGGTGGGCTCTGCTTTCTCTTTTCCCTCCAAGACAAAGCATGGACTAGCCTGCACCACAGCAAGTAGCCAGGTTAGTTAAAGGTGTGGAAGCCTGATGTCCTGTGATAAGCTGAAGGAAGGAGTAAAAGCCTTATGCCAGCTAATTCTGTTTGTTCTCAGAACTTCTCTTTAAGGGTATAGTTCTCCACTGGTTTCTCTCAGGTTGTAGAGGGAGCATAAAATGTGTCTAAATCACATCACATGCTGTCCATTTCTTCTTTGGGATTTTTTAATCTATTTGTAACACAGTGAGCAGCCACATAAATAATTTTACTGGCAGGGGTTGAAAAGACTAGCTATAGCTGTGAACATTCTTCTCAGGACTAATGAGTCAAAGATGGAACTAAAAAGGTTCATAAATTAAAGTTGTCCAGGCCTGTGATTCTGGTTTGGTTAAAGTCAGTTGTACATAGTTACTTTCCAACACTTTTTCTGTACATGGCTTTAAGTACAGATGCTAATGGCATGAGAAGATGAGAAAGATAATGGGGCTTGTAATGCTTTTGTGTTTTTTAGTTGATTTTTTTTGCAGCCTTTAATCTTAGCAGGTAAATTAGTAAAAAAAATCTGCCAACTGAGCAATCCAATGGAAAAAACAATGGGTCACATACCTCAGCTGATAAATCCCAGGAATCTCGGTGTGTGAAGGGAGATGGATGCTGATGATTTCAAATGAGCTGTAGTGACTTTAGGCCAGAACAGATATGGGTTGGTGCAGCTGTTTGAGAAGCTTTCTTAAAAGCCTTTTCGCCAGGAGGCTTCTATAAACTCCTTTTGACTTTTTACCTGTACATACACAACTGGCTCAAAGTGCAATAAAAACATGTAGACACATCTTCTACAAGACTGCTTTTTATCTCTATACACATATGCAAATGGTTAAAGTTTTTCTTACAGTTCAAGTAGTCAAAACACAGTTAAGTGCAATGAAATTATGTGGAGGTCAGACATAGAAAAAACAAAAACAAGTGGAGAGTGTATGTTCAGAATGGAATTGCTGCAGAGTATACTGATTTTGTAAATTTTGATTTGAAGAGAAAACCTGTATTCTGCCCTTAAAAGCACACTGCTTGTTTTGCCTCATACTGCATTTCGCGGATTTGTAATGTTAAGTACTGCAATCCCGGTTGTATCCATTACTTCTTCCATGAAGTTCAGATTTAACTTCTTTATTAGTGTTTTGCTATTCAGGCAAGTCCTCAAAATAGATACCAGAATACATTGTACATCAAGCTAATGTTCACCTTGCTTTTTTTGATTTGTTTAAAACAACATCCTTGAGAGAGAATTGCTAGGAAGGTAAATCAAGGTGTTTAATTTTGGATTATGAACTTTAGAATTCAATTTTATTTGAAATAAAAATAATGCTTTGCTTTTGTGAAGGAGGCAAGGGAGACAAAACAGCCATGTGTGTCTACAGACTAGCATTGGTAATAATAGTATCAACACATTCTGCTGCTCAAGTTGTTTAATGGATAATTGATGCACACTGTTAAACCTGCAGCATACAAAATTAGTGTTAATTAAAGACAATACTGTTAACAATGAAAGCCATTAACAACTCTTATGTCACCAAGGTCATGGAAATTTACACAAAAGAAGAAAGGATGTCAGAGTAATCGGCCAAACTGCAAAAGCATTTCCTAAAACTTCATCACTCTTGCTTGTTCTTTTTTCCCTGGGAGATCCAAGATGCATTATACCCTCAATGCAGGCCTCAAGATTTGAGAGACAGGAGGGAGATAGAGACAGTCTTCTTGATCAGCACCCACTGATCAGTCTAAAAGGTGCCCCTCCTCCATGCTTATTATTTTAACAGTAACTTTCCATAACTTAGAATCCTTATCTTTACCACAGTATGTAAGGAATTGTAAATGCTGTGCTGGTTTTCCAGTTTTGTCAAGAAGATACTCAAAATCTGGCCAGTAAAGGTGGCCACTGAACATTCATTATACAGCCAAATACTACTACCAACAATGCAGCTGCGTGCTCATTTTGACCTCTAAAAGGTTTTCAAGCCAGCCTGCTTGTTCTAGATAAGCGATGCTGCTGCCCACCATATTTAAGCAAAAGCTTGCTGACACGGTATGTTGGTTTGTGTGGGTTCAGGAAAGTAGCACAAATACTACAGAGATTCTTCACTAGAAGACCAGGTGTGCCCTGGTG
This sequence comes from Turdus rufiventris, assembly GCA_013186435.1. NCBI lineage: Eukaryota > Metazoa > Chordata > Aves > Passeriformes > Turdidae > Turdus > Turdus rufiventris. The sequence goes on from PYHW01009964.1 coordinate 205,922, forward strand.
TTTAAGGCTATGGTAAACTTTTAGAGCGAGTAGACAAAAAGCCTTCCACCAAGTCGAGCTTTCGCAGAACTTCTCTCTGCTGCCACTACAAGTTCTTTCTGCAGAGATAAAGAGCAAAGGTTAGCAAAATGCAACTGCAGGTGCATGGCTGCCTTAAGCTTCCCTTGTGGATTTTGACCATCTCATTAGTGTCATACAGAAATGTGATGAGAAATGAGAGAGCAGCCCATTTCATCAGAGTAGCAATTCAGAAAAATGGTTTGGCAAACAGATTATTTCATTTGGGGAGCTGGAACAAGCTGGAACCCAATGACATGAGTCTCTTGCCCATATAAACTGCATCTCAGGGCTAAGATCAATGCCATGAAGCGAGAGTGTGGACTAGATGGTGCTATAGCAACAGAACCAAACTGCTTGCAGAATGGCCTCACTTGCATTTAGCAGTGCCTGTGCTTCAGGTGTTGGATTATTCACCCTAATCTAGCTGAGAAGAATTTCCAGGTGTTTCTCCATTGCATGTTTTAACAAAAGAAGTCAAGCACCATTTGTTGAAGACGTCAGCCTGGTACTGAGGCTTCCTCTGTGCTCACACAGAGAGCCCAAGTCCTCATGGAGGTGATGCTACAGTGAGCAAAACACTGGAACTCAGCACTAAGAATATTGGACAAGCACTAAATAACCTTCTAGCTGAAAAAATCGCTCCTCAGTGCATCATACGAATGCAGCAATTGGTGTTTGGCAATTTGCCCAATAAAATGTTCATCGAAGGGAAGCAAAGAGAAACAGGCATACAAACATCCTAAATCAGTCAGGAGAGAACTGGACTTCTGTGCTTAGAAATACATGGCCTATGGTCAGCATTCACTGCAGGTGATAGCCAGGACCAGCAAGCCTGTAAAGACTAAATGAGAGGGATGGTTTTGGGTGCCTGGTCTGCTCCACAGCTGAGTAGCCACTTATCATCCAGGTTGGYRGGAACAGTAAAGCTGGGAGACATCTATGCTGCATTTCTCATGGACTCTTTCAGTATACTCCTAAGCAGTTTAGAATTCAGGCTGCTTTAAAGTGATTCAAATTTTTTAATTTAGGTGCCAAAGTGTTGGCAACTCCACAGCTCATCAGTCTATAAAACATGTTTAATTATCAGTTCAGAGAGTGACTTAATTAACTGTGTAAAGAACTTAAGACTTGAAAATGTGTAAGATACTTGTGAGGTTTTAACTAGTATATGCAAGTGAGGTAGAAGGATGTCATCAAACAACCAACATAGTAATTTTTCTCACCTTTCTTTCAGATTTCACAGTGGTAATGGAACTCCCAAATCTTGATCGTTCCTGTAAAATAACACTGCTGTTTATAATGCTGCTAGTTTTTTTTAAGTAGGACTTTTTAGTTTCTCTCAGTAGTTTGTTTTCCAGTTACTTACCTCAGGAGAAATCAGGACATACTGTGCCTAAAAGAAGAAAAAAAAAAAAAAGAGGAAATAAAAAGTCAGTGGAAGAGAGTAGAAGACCAGTATGATAACCCTGGCTCTTAAGCAGGAAAGTAATTTAAGAACGAACAGGAGGAGCCAAATTGCAGAGATTCAGAAATCTGAGAAAACCTTTTGTTTTCTGGAACCAAGGCAGAAGATATTTGGTATTTGTATTGGATGTAATTAATTAGTTGTCATTCTAAACTTATGTCCAGAATTCACTTTAATGTGAATTTCATATTCTTACCCAGTCCTCAGGACAGGGAGATGTCCATGATGTGCAGTGGTCTGTCACATTCCCCGAGGATGTCTGTCTGCCATTGTAGATATAAACACGGCCAGCAGCCCCACCAGACAGGATTGAGGTGACACTGTTAGTTCGCAGTGGGGATGCCACAATCATTTCATCTGGACATATTGCAAAGAGGACATAACACAACAGAAGTGAATTAATGGTAGACCAAAGCATGGGAGAGCTCGCATTTACATGCCTCTAGATGCCACAATTCCTATTAATGATAGCAATTAAAATGTTTCAATTTCTGATTGAGTTGCTTGGGATTTTACAGAGGCCTCCTTGTAAGGCACAGTGGAATACTGGTACAATTCAACTGAGAAAGCAGGCTGTATTTAGCACTTGTATAAATATGTAGGTGACCAATTTTCCTGTTGCCAAAAGCTAAACACTTCCCTTCTGGTCTAGATTCACCAAGCTTTACCTAGCCCATCGCTATCCAGATCTCTTAAGTATATGTCTCCTCCGAAACGAGAAAACCTCTTGTCCCCACTGAATGTGCTGAGCAGAGAAGGCTTGGTGCTGTTTGACAGGTCATATACCAGAGCTAATCCAGCTTGATGCAGCACTGAAGACATAAATAAAATCCTAGACGAGCTGTCTGGAAAAAAAACCAAAGACAACAAACCAGATGTTGAGCATCAGACATAGGAACTCAGGTTTAATACAATTACAGGTGATACTGGCATTACATAAAATGGACAAAATTAATATAATGTATCAAATAGCATCAACAATTATATGGGATTAACACTAATTAGCATAGGAAAATTTGTTTTTTGTTATAGTACCAAGGGAGAAATGCATTCAAGTTAGACTTCTGCAGTTTGACATCCTCAATTCCTCACTGTCTACTGCCAGAGTGAGGACAAAATACTGAGTTGTTTCATTTCTGAGAGATATGCAGTCTGCTTGAAAATCACTGTTACATAAATAATGCAAAGTATTAATGCTGTTAAAGCCCATTGTAAGGAAGGCAAAAGACCCATTGAAGTTGAGGCGCAGTAGAGGACTCTACATACAAGGCATATACAGGTGACTGCAGTGATTTCTAATTGGTTTTTTTTTAATTACATGGCAATTTAAAGGTCCCTTTTCCCTTAAACATTGTATCTCTCCTCAAGTAATGCAGAAACAAACATCCTAAAGCAGAAATGGTCTCCAGTTTTCAAGACATACCTGCAGTAGGTGCACCCACCACCAAAACCTTCCTTGTGTTCCCAGCCACAGACAGCACACCACTGGCCAGAGACAAACCCATTCTGCCCATCTCCTGTTAGATTTTTAAAACACCTATGTAATTTCTACAAAATATCACTTTACTTCAAATTATTCATAGGTCCCATACTAAAGAAGCAGCCCTACCTTGTCTCCAGTTATCTCAAACCAGCGCTCTGTACTTGGTGGGTTATACCCGTACACCTTCCCAACACTCTGTCTGACATCCGGCAAGAGGGGATTGCAGCTGCAATTACAATGCAATATATTATTGTACATGTTCTCCCCTTTTACTTTGCAGTATTAGAGCCTGACAAATTCTAGAAATCTACTTTAGTAATTCCCATACTTTTTTTAAGTAATTACACAATACTTAAGAGTGCAGACTTGATCTGTCTATCCACTTTTTATCATCCAATACATCATTGTGTTTAATTTGCTTTTAAAAATGCTATCTCAAAGTAAGAGATATCCATATGGCTATTTAAGGCACTCTTACTCATCAGCATTTTTGTGACTCTTCTCCTGCCCCAGGGAAACCCAAGAAGTTCTTGGGTGTCTTTAAATAACAAAGACCTACCCTAGAGAGGGTTTAAAAACATTTGTCTTCATAAGGAAGGGTGAAGGCATAAAAATATTAATCTAATAGAAATATTATAAGCAGAACAAAAAGGAAACTTCCTAAAAAACTGGAAGTCTAATCTGTTGCAAATCTTAAACCTTGCAGAAGTAGAACAGAGTGGAGAAGACAGCAAGCTGTCACATGCAACACACCTAGAACAAGTCTTCCATGTAGGGCTACCAATCAGCAGTAATGTCATGTTCTCCAGCTGGCAACTGGCAAGTGAAAAGCCAAACCAAGCATAGTTTTCTTCCCCCTCCACCAGCCAGTTGGCATCCTGTACTGACAGAAGTCCTGAGAGACCAGAAAAAAACATTAGTTAAATCTTGGTGCACCCTGGCATTGAAAAACCCATTTGCAGTCCTCCACTGATTCATCCTATGACAAGTTTCTCTGTGCAAAATTACATTGTCCATGAAATGGCATCACTAGTTGTTGACTTTGCTTGCTCACCCTGCAGCCCTTCTGGCTGGTGAAAGCTTTCATTTGGCACAGTCTGTTTTTCAATCCTTCAAATAGCCTACATGAAGTACATGAAAGCTACCACTTGAGCCTGCCCTAAACTACTTACTGTTTATCAGAACTTGTAATTCTTCAAGGGTGGGAGAGCTTCAGATCATTCTGGCTATTATTTAAATAACTCATTCCATGCTTTGGTTTTACAAAGATGTCAGTTAACAGTGTTTTGGAACCCATGTTCTTGTGGTTTCTAATTTTACATGAATTAGAAAAAGCTTCCACAATTAAGCATTATTGTAAATCTCAATTACACGATTCTGACAAAGCTGCCCAAGCTTTATTATTTAGTTTCATATATTGCATTTCCTCCCTCATTCACGAGAAGCCTCATCACCTGTACTCATTAACTGTATTCACTTGTAGCATTCCTCTTTAGCCACATGCAGAAATGTACAGAAAGATAAAGATTCATTTGTTGAGGTTCATTTGCAATTTTCCAAGAAAGAGCTGTGAGCCTACCCTGGACTCGCAATCCATACTTGAACCTATTGTTTTAGCAAGGTCTCCAACACAGTTTCCCACAATTGTTCTTGTTGTTCCAAGCTGGGACACTGCAGTCTGGATGAGCAGAAAACTGGAGAGGAAAGACCTGGTTGAGATGACCCCTCTGACAAGACAGAGAACCATGTATTGTTCTCTGAATGCCTGCAACAAGTGGAGTGCCTTCAAGGATCAATTTTTTTCTCATCCTGTTTGACACTTTATTATAAATTATTTAGACAGAGAAACAAGATGCCCTTTTATGAAGCTGGCAGATAACAGGAGATTGCAGGGGGGTGGTCCTATTCAGAGGCACCCAGGAAGACTGGAGTAACAGGCTTGTTACGTTTGGTCACAGTTTTGGAGGTAAGCACATGACTGAACATGCTGAGATCATGCAACAACAGCTAACATTTATTAATGGATGCCCTCTTTTATAAAAAGTTCAAAATTCCTGTGCTTAAACACATGATTAGTCAAAGTCTCAACACTGCCCAACTCACTAGCCAACTAAATGTCTACATTCAAAATTAAATAAGATTATCTAAAATCTCTAGCTCCAATTTAAATCTAACCTATCATTACCTCACTCAACTTGTTTACTTCTACTCTTTAACAAACTCAGCTAACCAAATCAGAGTTCTGTTACAGCCAAATTTATCCATACTGCTTCAGATCAGCTGTAGCTGTCACACAGGCTGACAGGAGCCTCACAAAATTCAGTGAGGGTGAATGCGAAGCCTGACCCTGGGAAAGGAGATGCCCTTGCACTGATACATACAGCTGGGGACAGACTGGCTGAGGAGCTGCCATGTGGAAAAGGCCCTGGAGATCCTGGTGGGAAGAGAGCTGATTGTGAGGCTCTGACAGCAGACAGCCAACAGTGCCTCAGACTATGAAAGCAGGAGCATGGCAAAGAGATTGAGAGAAGTGATTGTTCCCTAGTTCACATCTATAATATGTTGTTCCATAATAGGAAAGATGTTGACAAACTGGAGCAAGTTTAGTAGGGGTGTTCCATGCTTTCTGGGCCTATAAGGTCACTCTGCATGGTGGGAGGAAAATAGACAATGAACATAAACTGAAACAAGAAAAGTTCATACTGGCTGTAACAATAAATGTTTTTCCCTACGAGGACTGCCAAGAAGTAGAGCAGCTGACCAAAGTGGCTGTGCGATTTCTATCACTGGAGATTTTAAGATGCAACTGGACAAAGCCTTGAGCAATTTGGTCTGGATTCAGAGCTTATTGAGTAGGAGGGACACCCTCTGAGATGACTTCAGACCTGAATTATGCCATGATTAATTAGGAAAAAATAACCAGTCACATAAATTATGGCAGGGTTAATTTACTCAACAAATATTACCTTTGTCACTCCTGTTGAAATGAGAGTAAAATGCAACCACAAATCCTCTCTGCTTCCCACCACCGGGTGCATATGGAGAGCCCACAACCAGATCAGCATTTCCATTTCCATCAACATCAGCTGCCAGGAGGGACCAACCAAAATTACAGTAGGAATACTGCAATAAACAGTTAGTTTAAGCCTGAAATAGAACTGAAACCATCAATTCTGTAGCAAAATAGAGCAATTTAATTCTAAAGAGCTAGCTTTGCTTCTGACCAAATTACCCTCCCACTCCCTGGCTTCAATTTTGTTTACTTTATTTTTTTGTTTGGTTTCAGTTTGGGGTTTTTTGGTGGCTTTTTTTTTTTTGTTTTGTTTTGAGGGCTATGCACCTTTCTATTCACCCTGCTGCCTTTCTGCACTTGGCTATAAACGTCTTTCCCAAATACAATCAATCTAAGCAAGCACCTGCTTGCTCCATCCCCATCAGTCTAAATTTCATTGCTATGATAAGTTGAATTTTAACATTCTTTTCTTAAGCCCATAAGCTCTTTTCTCCTTTCTCTCACCTTCTGCCTGTATTAGCCTGGCTAACAGGACAGTATAAACAGGACATTACATTATCGATATACCTGACAAGTTATGGTAACATTTGGCTGAGATGCCAAGCCTCTTCCTTCACTTCCAAAGTAGACATACACAGCACCCTAAACAGCAGAAGAAGGAAATAAAACACGAGAGCACTTCAGTATCAAGAGAGCACGTCAGTATCAAGTATTAAATCCAAGCCCAGTCACTAGGAGCGGAACAGCTCTGCAAGGGCTATTCATACAACTTCATTTTTCCTCTCAGAGCCTTTCCATAATACCTTCTTTCCCACCCCAAACCTAAGAATATCCATGGGTAATGGTACTGCTGTAACCAAGCAACAAAGTAGAGATTTTCATCACACTATGTGTAAGCAACAAGGGCAGTGTAGTGTGTATTTATACTCATAATACATGTGTTCAGATGGCTCAAATTTTGATAATTATTATTTAATGAAATGGCAAACAGTGCCAGGCACAACAGATGCACACAATTTTCCACGGGGTGAGTCTAAATAAAAGCAACTTAAATTCTTATTTAGACAGCTAAATTAGTATATAAAATAATGAAGAGTTTTAAGCTTAGTGGATATTGTTTAAATCAAAACATTTTATCTCTCAGTTTGCATGACCTAAAAATACTCAGGGACCATTATACGGGCTTATCTGGTAAGCTGCAAATCATTAACCCTCTGTAACTTGATTATTTTAGTAAGTATGCCTGTGTTCATATAAAAAATTAGATATCATTTGTTGGCCTTGTGACAGCATATGACAAAAGTCATTGACCCATGAGGTCCATTCTAGACTCTCTGTTCCTAAACAAAAAGGGTACACTTCCATTTCATGAACGGCCCCTTACATTTCCAGCATGTAGTGCTGCAAAGTGGCAATCTGGTTTGTATTTCTAATGTGCAAAAAGGCCACTGAAATAAAAATACATGTCGCTATCATTGCGCTAGTCAAAGTACCCACAAAGCTTATAAACTTCTGTTTAAATTACAGTGTCATGTTGAACAACAGAAAATCTCTTTTTCATTTCAATGTTTAAAGAAATATGTGTCAACGAAAACATTCAGTTTGAAGAATTAAAAAAAAAAAAAACAACAAACCCATGTTTGTAGCTTACTTTGTAAGTAAGAAACTGAGATCCCACCGAAGGTGCTCCAATTGCCAGATCTGGCACTCCATCATCATTGAAGTCCAGGACTGCCAGGGCAGAACCAAATCTTCCTGAAGGCTAAAAGAAAAGGGATTGCTGTCATGGTTTCAAATCAAAATCATGAAAATCAAATGTACATTTGCAGAGGGAAGAACTCGAAACGAATGACAGAAGTCTTTCCAAACAATTCTTTTTCTTCTATGTAATAACCCTCATGACAACACACTAATTCGAAGTCAACTGTGTTAAAATGAAGGACAAATGAATATAATATGGTGCTGCTTTTCTATTTCCTCTTCTGAGTCCAGCCCACCATTGATGTTAAGTTTATGGTCTTTACTGTTGACAGCATTATGACTGAGAACCACTAAAACACGGTAAGAAGACAGCAGCTGCTACTGCACAGTTTTGTAGCCACAGAAACAAATTAAAAGGAAACGTATCTCGTTTCTCCTTGTGATCTTTTTTGTGAATAAAAGTATCGTCTACAGAGGGTCATATTTAACACTCAAAAGGGTCATTTGCTCCTACATCTTGGTTACAAACCAGCCACCATCATGGCAAATCAGTTTTCTCTTTTTTTTTTAATACTCTTACCATAGACAAAATTATTTGGGGAGAAGCTAACAATTAAGGAAGAAGTGTAGCCTCAAAGGATTTAAACATATCAAATTAATAATTTTAGATGAAAAAGGGCAGGAAACACAGTATTTTCTTAAATGTTGGGACTAGAATGAGCTATACTGTGACTTACAGAGGCACAACCTGATTTTTATTTAAGGGCACTTTATGGTCTAATACTAACTTATCTGGTACAATAATGGAAGTGAACCTACAGATTATCATCAATTAAATTGTTCCTGGGACTTTAATAATGATTGTTTTTTTTGAAAACCATATGAGGCCATATGACATCAGGAGGAATGTTTCAGGAATACTCACACACATTAATGATACTACTGCTCATTCAAAATTCACCAATTTTCAGGGAAAAAAAAAAAGTCACAAACATCTGCCTTGACCCCTTACCTGGCTACCCTGTAGAACTTGGTCAGCTTTTCCATCCAGATCCATGTCCCCTGGTGGCAAACCTGACTGGTTGCCATAGACCACATACACCCTTCCTATCTGAACATGGCCCATGGTGCTGTAGGCTGGTGCTCCAGCCACCAGATCTTCATATCCATCCTGGTTTAGGTCAGCTGAGATCAGTGCCCTGTACAGTAAGGGAGACAACAAAATCAGCATTAGTTTCCAGACTACCACAACATTAGTGGGGAAAAAAAACCCCATAATTCAGATAAACCCTATATTGTTTTGTAAATATCTATACAGCATTTTTAATATCATATATTTATTTGTGTTTTCTTGAATTAAGTAAAACCAGAAAAATAATCTTTTATCAATGCATGAGATCTGCAGGAACTGCTTTTTACTGACATTAGGCACCTGAGAGCAATCAGAGCAAGGAGAATGAAAAAGGGCTGCTTGCATATAACAAAGTATACAAAAAAAGAAATTAAAATATCTTTTAAACTGAACATCTAATTTAATTGATTGACTTAACAGGAGATAAGTAAAAGGATCACAGGTCTCAGTGAGGTGTTGGAGTTTAGAGAGGGAACATGGAAAGAACTAACTACTGTTAATTTAGCCAGTGTGAAGTAAACTCAAGAATTAAATCCAAATTTTGAGGTAAAATAAGGGATGTTAGAAAAGCAGCAATGCAAATTTATTTTATTAATCCTCCCTATTGCTGGTTAAGGTAGAACCTCATTGGCAAGGAGAGACAATATGCCTCTCTCTGTCCTGAATCTATCTTTGAACTCCCTACTAGTCTAGAGTATTCCTAAGAAGTCTTGCTAGACATCATCAGTCATCAGCCCATGACAGATGATTGACTTTGCACAGACACCATCCAACAATCTATAAAGAGCAGCAATAATCCTTTACTGTTCAGAGCTAGAGACACTGTTAGTTCTAATGTTGGTTCCTTCCATTTTGAGTTTGATCAACATCTGAAAGAAAAATCTGATGTGTTAACTTGCTGTTCTGGATGTACAATATAAGCCATTGCCTCAGATCTGTACCACTAAATGATTTGCACTGCCACCTTTAAAGAGCATACAAAGGACCAGTCATAATATTTTGGTAGGTAGTCAAAATTTTTAGAAATTAAGAGGAAGGTGGGATGAAAAAAATTACCAACCATCCAAGCCTAGCATAGGGTGAAGTCACAAAATAGGAAGCTGCTGGCTTGGAGATGCGCTTAGACTTCTGATGTGTAGCTCCTAATGCTCTCCAGACATTGGTTTTAAAAGCATGGTTTATCAAGTGGAGGGATTTCTGAAATAAAAATAATAAAGGGACATGACAGTGGTTAAAACACAGGTTGTAACTCTAGAACATTTCGGGACACCTCAGAAATCAAGTCACCAACAGTGGAAATCACCACATGGATTTAAGAGGAATCTGAGTCAGATCATAAGCATCATTTTAGAAAGACAAAACTCTGCATGTTCTAAAGGGAGCACTACTAATCATTCACTGCTATGTTTTGCTGGGAGTTCTTAACCCTGAAAAACCATCATATGTCTGAAAAATGTAAATACTAAATACATATTTTGTCTTTTTTGGTACTGCAGGATGTGTTCTAACTTCACTATACAATGAGCAGAGTTTAATATTTGAGTATTTATGATGTATATATATATTAACAACAGTACTGGAATGTCCATTAAGTCACCTACTGTTAACATCCAGTGACTCTGCTCCATCATGCAGCATTTCAGACAGAAACAAAAAACAATTTTGTATAGTGATGAATTTTACCTGACACATCTGTTACTTCTCACTTACTGTTGCCCAAGGCTGTATGTTGAGCTGAACTCCTCTCTCTGTATAGTTTATATTCTTTTCAAATGTTTCTATAAGCAAAGAAGTTGTATTCTTGGGATGTTCATGTTTTGATTGTCTGTTTCTGCTAAAATAAAGAAGGTGGTGATAAGAATTAGTAGAACTGAAATAATGACTCGAGGTAAAAGCCACTCTCAGGTTCTGCACAGTTCCTTTTTACAAAACTTAGTTATTCATGCTAAGAGAATGTCACATTCATACACAAAAAAATTACCCAAAATACCTCTAATTTTCAGTAGCTCACTCTCCACATTAGCAGAAGACTCTCATCACTGAAGCTTTAAACCATCAGATCTATACTTACATGTGTCTGTCCTTGTGCTCCTTTGTGCAGTTTATGAACAGAGGGTTCTCAGGCAAGTAGCAGTCACTAAAGAAAAATACACAAAAGCACTTTAAAAATTTTACCCCAATGGAAGTGAAACTAAAAATAGAGCTTTTATCCTTACTGATTCCTCTGTTACAAGTCATCAGTTTTCTCAATAAAATCAAAATTAGAGCATCATAACCCTTAGAAATCCTTATGATTTGATGACTTTGATTATGTTTTGTATGAATATCACATGTCTTTATAGAGGTTTGAAGGAAACTCATTGTAACATGCATGTATGTGAATCGAAAGTGTTTTTCATGAAATTGCCACTCTGGAACAAAGAAGGTAACAGATTGTGCCAATTCTTTATTTCAAACACCATTTCTCAAGATAGTAACAGTGACATTTTTTCATATAAATGGACGCATTGATTGCCACTGTTTGTCTTCTGAAGTTATTGACAGAAAGGCTGTATTTGTAAGAGAGCTGTAAAAAGTTAAACTTCTGTAAAAATATGAAATTGAGTAGAAGCCTGAGCCTAAACACTAGAATATATCCTCCTACTCTTTCTAATCCTACTGGCCTTCAGAGTCTGAAGGTAATATCTGACCTCTCCTCAAGGGACATCTTTGCTGACTGATAGCACCAGCCAAAAGGTGCAGGCTCACATTGCTAGTCCAGGCAGAACCTCAGGGCATGGCTATGCAACATTTAAGCAAACCCTTGAGTATGTCTTAAAGGATGTCCCAAATTTTCCCTGTTAAGTATCACCTGGGCATGCCAGGGAAAAGCAGTGTGAACACGTAAAAATACAAACTCAAGGCCTGTGTAATCCTGTGCACCCAGGTAAAATGCTGACATGGAAATCCCCTTGTCCAAGTGAGGATCTAAGTTCAGCACCTCTTCTAGGAAAGATCCTGCCTTAAGAAGAACAGTTAGGTGGGTATCAGCACTTGACTGCTGCATGTCATAGTTCAGGATACTCACTATACCTGGTTCCATTCTCTAGCATATGGCTTGTCAGCTCAAAAATGTTGTTGGTCCAGAATGCCATGTCATCCACTCCTCCAAGGAAATATTCATGGAACTTCTCCACCAGAAATGGAGATTTACTAGCAAATGTTGGAAAAAGCTAAGAGACAAGCAACATACTCAGTAAGATGGATCACATTGTCTCCATGCTACATGTTCATTTTTATAAAGGAAACATAAAACCAACCTTGCCAACAAGAAGCCTTTCTCCATGCCTGAAAAAAAAATCAGAAATAAAACTTGCTTCATTTAATACTTAATTATTTAAATAGTTCTTTTCAAGAGTCCTATATGGTAAATACTATGCAAGTCATTACATTTCTGTGTTAGTTGTTAATATATTTTTTAAAGTTGTAATGTAAAAAGTAATAATCTAAACTTTATTTCCCTTAATTTTGAAGGACTCACAGTTTTTATAAAAGTCATGTGATTATTGGTAATTA
>PYHW01009964.1:218796-264088 GCA_013186435.1 Turdus rufiventris
TAACTGAAATACAGGATACAGCTAAGCTATTCAGTGTATTCAAAAGCCGATGCTGCCAGATAGTCTCTTTTGAATTATTTTTGGACTTGAAGGGATCTAAGAGATCTACATAAAGTGTAGATAAGGCATGTATCTAGAGACTCCTTCTGTGCATGATAATTATACTGCTAACTCACCACAGTGCAATGGTACTTGAAGACACAGCTGTTCCCAAATAAACAGGCAGAAATATGTTAAATGCATAAATGCATTAAATAGCTAAGATTCACCATCTGTGGTGCAATAATTAATTTAACAGTCATTAAGTAGTCCAAATTCGAATCCTAGTCATTAAAGAAATTCAGATGTTCTGTGATTTTGGGGTCTAGGAGGGAGTCTTCATTGCTGACATCAATGTGTAAGGTGTTTCAAGTACAATTATCATATTTCTCCTACATGTGTTTCACTTACAAAAGCTCAGGCAGAGATATTCAACTTACAGTTCAAGAAACAGCATGTAAGTACATTCAGCAATTGTGCTTTCAGTTATGATCTCTTTTCCATAAAATTCCTTATAGATAGCTGCTAGGTCTTTGACAGGTACATACCTAGAAAGAAAAATAATGTATTACAACAATACATGTTCCACATCACCTGATAAAAGATTGCAGTTATTGTAATAACAACAGCCTATAAAATATTCCAGATTTCAAAAGAATACGTAAGGTCATGAAGACTTACAAATATCAGGATTGCACATGCAACTGGGACGGGGGTGGGGGGGGAGGGGAAGTGGATATCCAAATCTTCTTCTCATTTTTATGCTTTTAAAACTGTCTGAATTCAATACCCTCAACTTTCAAAACTTTAAACGAATCTCACTGAGACTGCCAATTACAATAGTTTCACGATTACAAGCCGCACCGTTTTGACTAAAATTTTGCTCCCACCCCAGAAATGCGGCTTACACTCAGGAGTGGCTAATATGTGAATAATTTTCTGACAGTTCCAACCCTGGAAGTGCAAACCCAGGTGCCGAGTTGAGCAACCTGTCAGTAAACCCCGGCATTTTGCAATTGGGACAAATTGGTTATTCTGTTGCGCGGCGGGTGGAGCTGGGCTCCGTGCAGGCAGCGCGGGGGAGAGACGGGGGGCTCCTTCCTGCTGGCCCCACGGCTCGGGGGTGAAGGGGGGGGCTCCCATCCCCCGTCCCCCGTTCCCCGCCTGCTGCCGCCGCTGTGGGTGCCAGTGGGCTCCATCCCCGCCTCCCACCACCGCTGCGGATGCCGGTGGGCTCCGTGCCCCCCTGCCACCATGGTGCAGCTCCAGGCCGGGGCGAGTGAGCCCAGCGGTGGCGGTGGCCAGTCCCGAGCGGCTCCGCTGAGCGGCAGCGCTGAGCTGGGCCACCTGGCCCTGTCGGCAGCCCCAAGCCCTCAGGGCCTGAGCCGAGCCAGTAAATGCCACCATCTCGCGATTCTGTTACTATTTGGCAACTTTGTTGCATGCGGGTCCTCGCTGCAAACGAAAGCGCGGCTAATAATTGGGTGCGGCTTGTGTATGGACAAAGACATGAACTTTGCTGACACACTGGAAATGCGGCTTATACTCGGTGCAGCTTGTAATCGTGAAATTACAGTAATTTCACGACCATAAGGCGCACCGGACTATAAGGCGCACCCGCCGACAGCCAGCAAAATTCGCAACATGTAGATCAGATAAGGCCCCGATTTTGGCAGCTCTCCCCTTCCCCGTGCTGGGACCACCCCGATTTTGGCGGCTTTCTACCCCCCCGCGCCGGGGCTGCCCCAATTTCAGTGGCTTTCTACTCCCCCCGCCCCTGGGCCGCCCCGATTTCGGTGGCTTTCTACCCCACCCCGTGCTGGGGCCACCCCGATGCTGCATGGGGGACGCCCCGATGCCGGCAGGCCCGCCCCGCGGAGCCCCTCTCCCCTCGCATCCCGACGTTGCTGCAGGGCCACTCCCCCTCCCAGCCTGGCACAGCCCTGCTGCCACTCCCCCTCACAGCCCGGCCCTGATGCGGGGCCACTCCCCCTCGCGGCCCGCACTTCCGGGTTGTCAACTTTCGCCGCTTTGTCCCTCAGATAAGGCGCACCGGACTATAAGGCGCACTTCCGGGTTCGAGGGAAAATTTTAGTCAAAAGGGTGCGCCTTATAGTCGTGAAATTATTGTACTGTAACTGATTTATTTTACTAGATGCTAGGAGATTCCAGCAAAAGGTTTTCACTAGTTATTTTATATAGAACTACTTATAGCTTAAGACATAAATAATATAATCTTTTTTGCTGTGTTCTTACACATAAAACTCTCTTCTGCCCTACCAGTTTTTCATGTCAGGGAACAGTAAATATGAATATAAGGAATACCAAACTCATAACATTTAAAATAGTTGCAAGGGTTTCTTTTGAAAGAAAAATAAAGGACAGCATTTTGTTAAAACAGATTAATACATAATTATGTGATGCTTTATTTCATTTTGTTATATATGATTATAAAAAAATAAACATTAAATATTAAAGAAGGCAACTTCATTATCTTACCAACTCGAGGCCAGGTAACTGAAGTCCAGCTCAAACTGACTCACAACATCTCCTCCTGAGGATGAAAGAATGAAAAAACTCCACATGGCCCAGTGACCAAAACCTGTTATCTGCCATGGGTAACAGTGTACATGAAGCTATGTATGGCTCTTCTCTATGCATTTATTTATGCATGCAGATCTTCTAAATATATATTTAGAATATATAAATGGTTCACCTGAAGTATGCTGCACATTTTATACCTCCCAAGAATAATGTACATTGTGATTTAAAATCACAGTAATGACTCCATCCAAATTTTAGCATCCTTTGGTCTGCATTTTGGCTTTAATCCAAGCGTCCATATGCCTTATCACATCCCCTGAAACCCAAGGACTGGTACAGCAGGGCCTTGCAAGCCATGGGGGAGCGCAAGAATACAGTGTCCATATGCCATTCCTGCATTGCCCAGGACAAGAGCCAGAATCAAGCACCATAGTTTTGAAGAGGACTAGTCATTCCAATACAAGGATCTACGATTGGCAAACAGAAACATTACCAAAATCTCCAACACTGTGAGCTTCTGAGTATGAACCATGAAAATCAATCTGGAGAAAGAGAAAAACAAGAGAACTGGCTGTTTCTTTTAATATGAGCAGAAACAAACTCTCCAAGCAACATTAATGTTTACAGGTCCCAAACCTGACCAACTTCAGTTTTATGAAACTTGTGACATTGTGTCCCTCCAAAAATCTTCCTGAAACAGGGCTCCAGCTTTTCTCTTTCCTCCCCACCATAGTCCAAAGCAAAGCTATCCGTTCCAACAAATCCAGTTGTATCAATAAATAAAACAATATAGGCTTACTTCTCCCATGGCCTTTAGAAATCCTTGGTCGATGCCCAGGCTATGCCAGCTAACATCTGCCACAATATGTGAAGCAATTCCAAACAGGAAAGCCACCAGCTTCTCTGTAGCCTACACAACAACAATCCATTTGTCTGTCATTTTACTCCTGTCTTTAAGAAAAATGTTAGCATATTCTGTATTTTCTGTGTTATACAAGGATAAAGGTGAGAAGCTCTTACAGTCCAAGAGTTTACCAGGACAAAGTGCTGACCGCTCATTGCTTGGTGCTGTGGTCAACTTCTGTAACTTGAGAAGCTTTAAGCAGTTTATACAGTCCAAGACCATAGAATGACATGGTTGATGTGAGGGTAATTTGCATACTTCAAGTTAAATGTGTACTAAACTGCTTTTCTGGATCAAGGATAAACACTTCCACTTCCAAGGACAGAACTCTCTCTGCCACTGTGTTTATTAAATAGGCAGACAGAGAAATACATTCTTCTGAACACTCACTTTTGACAGATTATTTTTCCTTTCCTCCTACATAGCTCACAGATCATTAACAAGAGCAAATCTGGACTAAGTTCAAGATTTCACAAGTGAGAAGTATAAAAGGTATCTGGTTTTCAAATGGCAAACCCTCAACCAGATCTCACAGGAATGCAAGACCACCAATCATATTTAAAAGTTTGGACCTATGAAATGTATCATAAGCACCAGACTACAGTTGAGATAACTGAAAGACTTTATATGGAAGCTGTAAATTTTTTGTATGGTAAAGATTAAAACAGAATTTCAAGTGTTCCTTTATAAGCAGAGACTTTAATATAAAAAATGTTGGTTTTTTTCTACACCTCACAAAGGATGAAACTAGAACTAGTGAAGGTGAAGAAAACAGTTGAAAAACAAAGTAAAATCAGCCTTACCTCATCCCAAGGCTGAGGATAATTCCTTCTGACGTAGTCAATACTTGTTTTGAGAAATGGTGACCAGTGAGTGTCTTCAGACACTTCATGGAACATTCCTATTGCAACAGAATTATAGGATATTTGATTTATTCTTTAGGGAAAAATGAAATAGAAAAAAGAAAAACCCACATACTTTTGTTCAATTTCATGTCAGACAGATGATACATTTTGCACTCCAGCTAATGAAAGGAGCCAAAAGAGGCATATTTTTATCTGATTTATACTATCAAATCATATACTAGATTTACCTTCTGTGATTTAGGTTTGAAGCATCTGAAATTTTTGTGCCTGCTCCTTTTCTCTGTGCCTGAGAGTAGGTACAGTATAATGAAAAGCTGCCTCCCAAGGAGAGAGGATAAAGACAGCTGAGAGAAAGAACCTGTTGATTAAATTAATGCATCCACTTGAATGGCAGAAAGGCTGTAGGGAATGGCAGCCAACTCAAAATGTCATGTTTTCTGGCAGGTATCAGTTTCCACAGGGCAGAGGAAGGCAATGTCATCATTATGACCACAATCATTTTCAATAGAAAGGCAAACTAGCCAAGATAAAGTCTGTGTAGAAGGAGAAAAAGGGAGGAAAGCAGGAAAAATCAGGTTTCATTTCAAGAATCAATTACTACTCTCATCTGAATTTAGGCAGAAAAGATTGTGTGAGATATTAGAGTGACCTTGCCTAAAAAGTTCTGTGTACCTACATGAAGCTAAGTGCAAAGGGATGTTGACATAAAGAGTTCAAGCAGCACACAATGTTAAATTCTCTAAAGGGAAAGAAGGTAGGCAGGACATTATTCAGACCATCAGTACTCCTGGAGGAAGAGTGTGTGTTTGTTGACACAGCAGTGTGAAAGTGCACAATGTAAGGGTAGATTAAACACTGGGAGAGCAGACCTTGGGGGTAAGTCAGTTACCTTTTGGCCTCTTGACATTTTACAGTGCAGCTGAACTAGATAAAAGAAGGATGGTACTTGCTTGGCCAAAATCAGAGTAGCCTTCTATATCTAAGCGTGCCTCCTGTCCAAAGAGGCAGTCTGGATGGCTTTGTTCTTGATCTTGTCACACTCAGAGCAGCTCAGGTCTGAAGAGAGACCTATTGCTTCCATATTGACTAAGGAGACTGCTGATGAGTGGTCCAACTTTAATAAGGAAGGATGGACTCAAACATCAGTGAAGGAATGAAGATTGGATACTGCAGCTAAAGAAGCTGACCGGGTATAAGACAGGTCAAAATGTTTGGATGGGAAAGATGAGGTAGATAGATATAACTAAACAAAAGTAGGAACTGAAAAAAATCCCAGGAGAACATCAGTAATGAAAATAAGGAAACCAAGACTGAAGTTTGGGACAAGAAGTTGGCAGAGCCAGGCAGAAAACTTAGACCGGTGATCCAATGAGTGACAGAAGACAAAACCAGTATTAAATGCTAGAACAGAGAGGTGATCTGGATGTGAACTGAGCACATCAGATTATGAACCAAGCAGCCTGCAGCTGGCATAACCAACAGGCAGCATCAACAACCTCTGAGAAAACTGAAAACTTTGCCTGCAACAATGTGATTTGGCTCTAAACCAAACAAAGATCCTAAGTACACCTCAAATTTAATGGAATTTGCATGGCCCACTAAAATAAACTACTTTCAATACTTTAAACTTTGACTAATATATCAACAATATTGAAGACAGTAAGGCTGGATATCCTCACACAAAGTATTTATCACTGCCCTGTCTCTGGTATCTGCCTAAACTCCCTAATAATTTGTAGCTGGAGGACAGGCTCTTTAACCCAATTGCTAACTGCTCACTAGCCAGATTTACCCTTTCAGTAGCAAATATCCTACAGCAAGGCCTAGCTGGCTGTTTTATAGCTCAAATGTTACTGGAGAAGCTGATTATGATCAAGAGCTGGCCTTTCAGAACTGAAAAATCAGAGGACCACTTGCAAGTCAAGACATATTTTTTGCAGCTATTGCAAGAAGGTGCCAATTTTGTAGTGCAGTGTTTTGATCTAAAAGACTGACATTAATTTCCAACAAGAAGAGTAAAAGGCAAAAGACTGCACTCTGGAAAAAAAAAAGGCTTTAAACTGGGATGTTATTAACACTTGTCCACCCACCCCCAGCAACTCCTACACGATTTCGTTTTTTGGCATTTTAGGGATTTTTAGATTCTCCTATCTTCTTTTGGACTGATCTAATAGAAACTAATAATTTTTAATATGGAAATAGCTTTAGGTCTTCCGCAAGAGTTATTTAAAAAATATCATTTTTGTCCTCTCTGTACACAGTAATCTGACCTAATTTAGTCAAACAGCATCCTTCTATCAAATTGCCCTACCCATTAAATGGTTAAATTTACCCTAGAGTTATTTTCTAAAACACTTCCAAATGTGTTATTTCATTATAAAGTCCCTAAAGTCTCAAAAAAGGCTCTAATAAAAATGGTGGATAGTTCTTGAAGGAAAGCAAGAAAGTGTTTTTGGCCCTACTTCATTTCTTACCATGTAAACATTTTCAACCCACTAAATTCTGTAGGATTCTCACATAAAATTGCAGTTGTTATAACCCTGGACTTATAAAGCTTCTCTTACCACGTTTGCAGATTGGAGAATAAAAGGCATCAGGATAAATGCTCCCAGCTTGAAAAGCGTCTTGGTGATTTAGTAATAACTGGGGAAAGGATGGGGGACGAAAAGGAATCAGAATGTTATTGCACAGCACAAAACCACATTTTACTGCCAACATCAAAGATACAAAGATTCTAAATGCCAGAAAAATACAACTATTATCTTAGTAAAATACACCATATGGTGCAAAAACCTTGCAGTCATTTTGCTGTCCCTAGGTTTATTAAACCTGCTTTCCCAAAGTCCTCTACTGATTCTTCTAATACAACTGCTCACACAGAATATGACTAAAGAAGATAGGAAAACATGCAAGAAACCACACTAAGTATGTACATATATAAATAAATAAATAAATATATATATATATGCATATATATATATACATATTCACAAATTGGTATAATTGCTATATTTCTGAAATAATATGCAGAAGGAGTCAAATTATTTTGAATAAAAAAAAGGATAAAAATACAGTCTGGGCACAATATTGATACACATTACTGAGAACAATAAAGAAAGGCAAGACAGAAAGAAAAACATTCACAGAGAGGTGGACAAAATTAGGCAATAATATGCCTCCTACCTGTCTATAATTAACACTCCCTTCATGCTCAATGAAAAATTCCAGAGCTCTATGTGCTGAAAAACAATATATTGAAGTGTTGATTTATTGGTATTGTGTCCAGGCCCACATTTTGTTAGAAACACTAGCAGAAGCAGAAGACACCACATTTTAATACCTAAGCTAAGTGTCATGTGCATGAAACACAATTTGTCACAGAACTGTGTATCTCTGAGGGGGCAGGCTTTCCCACCTCGGGAGTTAACAAGGAAATGCTCTTTCTGTGGCACATCTTAAGTCTCTCTCTAATCCCTAGCTCCCAATCTGATCAACCAAGTGAAATCAGAAGGAAATGAACTCTCCATGTGCAGAAATGAGCTACAGCAGTGAACTGACAGGACCACACCCAGAACATGTAAAGCGTGGACCATAAAGTTCTAGCTGTACTGTATTCAAGCTTCATTGTTGTCCTTAACAGTGAGAAAGGTATTTTGGGAATCAATATGGGTGTTTAACAGTTTGATTAATTTTTAACACGCATGAAAACTAACAAAAATCCAAGGTCAGAAAAGTAAATAACACTATTCCCTAAATGGGCAGATATTCTTACTGCTGAAATCTTTATTTAGCTGGCATAACAAGTGAATGAAATGAACTGACATCCTTTTCTTTAATGTCTCCAAATTAATATTAGATCCCAGGAATAATCTATCAATATCATTCTAAAAATACCCAACATTTCCTGTAAAGCTATTTACAAAGATTGAAGTTAATTTGTTCCTTACCAAATAAATCATATCACAAAACACCTACCCAAAAACAAACAACAAAACAAACAAAAAACTCCCCCATCAAATCCAAAACAATCCATTACTATTCTTGAACAAAATCTAGACAAAACTGTGGGGGGTTGAATGAACTTTCACTTTGAATTTTACCCAGTAATCTAAATCATCCTTATACAAATAAGATACCTTAAAGACCAGCCTTGCACCAGAAGAGAAACAACAACAACAACAACAACAAAATAATAAGTAATAATCTAAAATTTTAAGGCTCAGACATTTCTACACACATCTCAGATTCCAGTGTGGGAGAGCTGTAGTTTGACAGTTTGCTTCTTCTGCCTCACACTTCCCCCGCACTTCTCTCACTACTCAAGCAGTGAGGTTCTACAACTCCACCTTTACAAGGAGTTTTATGCCAGATCCCCACAGTCCCACAGAGCCTCACAAGTCTGACAGGAACCCCTAGGGCATCCCCACTCGGACCTGTCTCCAGGCACGGCTGTGCAAGTAGGACACAGCACAGCTCTGCCAAGCACACTGAACACGATCAACATTCTGAACAGGAAGAGCTTTTCTCCATTTTAAAAGTACTTTCAAAACTCCGTCCAGAACTTCTATGGTCCTGGCTTTGAGTGAGAGGAATTCCTTTCTACGGTTTGTTGTTTGGTGTTTTTGCATTTTTGTTTGTGTGTTTTTTGGGGTCATTTGTTTGCTTGGTTTTGTTTTTCTGGAGCACTCAGTGTTTGAATTTTTGAAGTATTTTTATCTTATCATCATAGACTTTTATGTGAACACAAGAGCACTCGTTTTAGTGGCATCGAGCTAATTGCAGTTTAATGAAATTTTCTGACAATTTGACAAAAATTGTTGTAAACTATGACCTTCAGCATACAAACAACTCCTCAGACAACCAAGACCTTTATATTATATAAACACAAGTTTTCTCCAACATGCTCCCTTGATTAGAAAAAGGGGGGAAAAAAGACTGCTTTGTCATTTTGGTAAGATTTGTAAGCTTGTTTCTCTTTGCAGATCTCTTTTGTCAAACATACTCTATTCTCACAAATCTGTTATTTCAAGTCCTCAGAAGCTCATACTCGATAATTAGAGCCCAGAGCTTGCAGAGTTGTGTGCACTTGCCTAACCTTAGGCAGCATGACTTCTCCTACAGATTATTATGGGTTTCTTGACACATTGTTAGGAAAAGCAGATTGTTCCAGGATGGTGACCATGGGTACAACACTCAGTAAGGGAACACACTCCAGTCTCAAACATCATGAATAATCCCAGTCTTTTAATTTTTCAAAGTTGCATGTATTCAGTACTTAAAGGCTGAGAAAATTATCTAACTAAAATTATCTGAATAAACATCCTACATTTTATCCTCTGTTTGAGCAATGGATTTAGAAAAAAAACCAGAAGAACAAGTAACTAAAACAGTCAATTATTATGAATAGCTGTTTCAGAATAACCTCACTGCTCTTGTTTGTGCTTGCAATAACTGCGGAAGAAACCAGATTTTAAAAATAGCACAAGCAAGCAAGAAGTTCAAAACAGAAATATTTCTCCATTTTGATGTTCTCTCAGTTCTCTCCTTCATTCTCTACAAGTCTAGGCTGTTTTGGCTACAGAGAGCAACCTACCAGAAAGAGACACAAGAACAAAACTTTATGATGTTAGTTACAGATAGAAACACATTACAGAATTTTATCTACTGGTGCAGGTATGGTATAATTAATACAGAGTTGCCACAAAGGACTTGTGTTAGTCTTTAGTGTAAATATAATAATCCCATAAATTGCCTAAAGCATTCCTTTTCTTTCTCCAAACCACTCTGTCTGCGTACAACTCACAGACAAAAACATTCCAGTTACATAATGCCTGTGTCCTAGGAGACGGAAAAATACACAACACGAGTCAATTCAAGCATTTTCCTAACAAAAACAGTAAAATTTCAAACTCCAAAATCAAACTACTCATTTATGCTATCTGTTATTCACATTTTTTAAATGATGTGGACTGCTCGTTACTTTAACATTGTTTCCTCCCTCTGCTTTCCAGCTGAATCGGAAATTACTTCTCTTCACAAGAAATTCAAAACACAAGAAAACATTTTGAACATGTCTTACCTATTTCAACATGTGTTGAAATTCCACACGGGATACATCTTTGACAGAAATGGTTGAGTATAAAGAGCAAGACAAACCAAATCCTCAGACCAACCATGATGCCAGCTGGCTCCAACTGTGGTTTTCAGAAGCCTGGAGCAGTAGCACTGTGACCTTTGAAATGTAGGTTACGGAGCATGCCTTTTCTTTCACACATATTGCTGACACAGCAATCAAACAACAGCCAAATTTGAAAGGCTATTTTACACTAATGCTTTCTTTTACTGTGAATAATGCAATTTACATAAAGAAAGAAATATACTGTGGGTATTCTCCCCACTTCCGTAATATCTCTGGGATTTGACCAGTGTAATCAGTGCATCACTGCACAGCAGCAGAGATCTCTGTTAAATCCAACAGCATGACAGAGTATCCTCTCAGAGTTGTCCAGCTCATGGTGTGCTTGCCTTACAGCAACTACATCCCATTTCCCAAAATAAATTAAAGCTGATTGCCAAAGAAGTATTAATAGAAAAACACTCGCTCCTGAGTTTCAGGTAATACAAATTCATAACCTTTGGTGAGCTGAAATGATATTGCACACTCAAGTCTGGGTCTTAGGATCAGTACTGAAAGCCCAGCTGATGTGTGGGACACTGATGGAAGTCCTCCTGCCAATTGTACTGCTGGGAACTCCCGGCTGCAGAGGCTGGGCACCCTGCGTTTCCCTGCCACTGTTGGAGCATGTGGCACAGCCACACCAGTCCCCAGCACGATGGTGGAACTGGGCAGGGGCTTTGCATGGCCCTTGTGCCAGAGACTGACCAGCTGTCATGGGGCCCAGTGGCCCACGGCCAGTTAGAGAAGCACAGCCCAAGTTAGAGAAGAGGAGACTGACAGCCCTGAGACCTTATCACAGTCCGCAACTTCCTCACGAAGGGACGAGGGGCAGACACTGATCTCGGTGGTGGTCAGTGACAGGACCCGAGGGAATGGCATGAAGCTGTGTCAGAAGTGGTTTGGGTTGGCTATTAGGGAAAGGCTCTTCACCAGGAGGGTGGTTGGGTACTGGAACAGGCTCCCCAAGGAAGCGGTCAGACCACCAAACCTGACAGAGCTCGGGAAGCATTTGGACAACGCCCTCAGGGACATGTTGTGACACTTGGCATGTGCTGCGCAGGGCCACGAGTTGGACTTCGATGATACCTAAGCGCTTTTTCCAACACCAGAGGATATTCTGTGACTCTAAGCCTCTCCTCTCCCTACGAAGCGGGGATCTCAGGAAATGAGGCTCCGCGAAGCAGAAACCCCCCTCCCACCCGTGCCCGGGCAGACCGGGAGCGCCTGGCCGAGTGCCCCCGCCCCCGTGCCCCGGCGAGACGCCGCTTCGGGCCCGGCCCCTCGGCAGTTCCTCCTCCGGGGCGGGGCTGTGCGCTGTGCCGCGGCTGTGCCGTGCTGTGCCGCCTGTCCCCGGAGCGCGGCCATGGCCACCACGCTGCTGCCGTGGGGCGCCGCCGCCGCCGCCCGCCGCCTCCTCCTGCTGCGCCCCGCGCCGCTCGCCCCGGGGCCGGCTCGGGCCGCCAGCCGGGCCCTGTCCGCCGCCCTGGTGCGCCGGGGCGGCCTGGTGGGCGGCCGGTGGGTGGAGACGGCCGTCGCTTTCCCCGTGCAGGACCCGGCCAGCGGCGAGGAGCTGGGCCGGGTGTCCGACTGCGGGGCGGCCGAGGCGCGGGCGGCCGTGCGGGCCGCGCACGAAGCCGGCGCCGCCTGGGGCCGCCTCCCCGCCAAGGTGAGCGGCCGCGGGAGCTGGCGGCGAGGGGGCCCCGGGGCGGCCCGGCCCGGTCCGGTCGGGTGTCCCGGGGCCTCGCTTCCCCGTCCCTGCGTGCGGCGGCCGCGGCAGCCTTGTCTCTCCCTCCCTCCTCCCAGGAGAGGAGCGCTCGCCTCCGCAGATGGTACGAGCTGATGATGGAGAACAAGGAGGAGCTGGCGCGGATCATCACAGCCGAGAGCGTGAGTGGGGCGGCGGCGGTGGGCGCGGGCACTGCCCCGTGCTGGCACTCGTGATGGGGAACCCACCACAGTGACACTGAGTAAAACTGACACCCTGAGCGCTTCACCAGCTAGCCAGCGTGTCCTTTTTAATAACTTCGGGCACCTTGTGCACTCACATTGCTCTGCTAGGTCAGTGGGTGAGGTTTCAAACTTCCCTCTTCCGGACATACATAAAGTACGTTAGTTTGATTACGACAGTACCTAATCAGAGGAAACCAGACCCATGTTGGGCTTCATGGCATGCAAAAGTGTACACCCACCTAAACCATGCTCCTCGTGGCAGAAATGCGTGTGCCTGAGAAAAACCATGCAAGTTGCCAAGTTGGATTCACACAGTCTGTATCACTGAGTAGTCTGGGAGCTCACAAACTGGTGTTCTTTTGGACAAAACCTTGTTGGAAGATACTTCAGCAGCTCCTCTGTGGTGTCACAGCTGCTAATGGTCCTTCAGTTCATGGGATCAGACCTGGGGGTAGTCAAAGCCATACTCTCAAAACAAATTACCCTGGTATAAACTTGTAACTGTTTTGCCATGATTTGTGTCTTTCTTCAGAGTGGTAATAGCAGTTAACTCAGAGTTTGTAAATAAATGCATACTACATTTGCTATTTTTCTTCCTTGTCCTGGGCAGGTATGAACCCAGGGATACCATACAAATTATTGACTATACAATGATGGTTTATGGAATCCACACAACTATTGCTGCTGCAATCATATAGTCCTTGTTGGAGATTGCAGTGTATGTCAGAGGGAGGGGTTCAAGTACTCTGAAAACAAGAGAAACTCCAGAATTACTTGAACTTGTTTGTACTACCTCCATTTGCTATTTACAATATATCTTCAATCTGCTTTAATCAAAGGGGAAGCCTCTGAAAGAAGCCCAGGGTGAAATCGTGTATTCAGCCTCGTTTCTGGAGTGGTTTGCGGAGGAGGCTCGACGGATTTATGGTGATGTTATTCCAGCATCTGCAAAGGATAGAAGAGTTCTGGTGCTGAAGCAGCCAGTAGGAGTGGCAGCCATTATAACCCCAGTAAGCATAGCTGAACTCTTCTGCATCACATGAAGGTTTTCAGCTCAGCCCCCAGTTCAAAATGTCACTTACTTCTGCAAAAACAGCAGGGAAAATTTTCCCAGCGTTGACTGTACTATTTTTCTCTCATCCTAGTGGAATTTTCCCAGCGCTATGATTACTCGGAAGGTTGGTGCAGCTCTGGCAGCTGGCTGTACAGTGGTGGTGAAACCTGCAGAGGACACGCCTTTATCAGCATTAGCTCTTGGGGAGGTGAGCTTTCAGTGCTAAGCTTTACCTCAGCAATGGACTGGTACTGTAGACAGGGAGTCAGATGGGCTTGGAAGGTAGCTCTGGCCAACTTCTTATGAAGGAAGGACAAACTCACTTGATGCAGGTGTTTAAGTTTAGTGAGAATCTCTGTAAATTGCCTCTAATATGGTCTAGAGCATCAAAATGGACTAGGCCATTTTGATACTCAAAATATCCTTATGTCTTTAATTTGGTTCTTTTGAATACACACGGCTTAAAGAGAAGCAATGCTTCTCTCTCAAGCACCTGTGGCACCTGTTCCTAGTTACGCTAAGCCCTTTTAGCTTCTGTTGACTTACAGACTGTTTTCTTCAAAATGATGGACAACCATTAAGTGCCTATTCCTGTTACAAAATGCACTAATAATGCAAATTCTGTTTTTCTTGCAGCTTGCAAACCAGGCTGGAATCCCAGCAGGAGTGTATAATGTTGTCCCTTGTTCCAGACAACAGGCAGCAACTGTAGGGGAAGTTCTATGCACTGATCCATTGGTATCCAAAATATCTTTTACTGGCTCTACAGCAACAGGAAAGGTACATACATGGACAGAATATTCTTGAAGGTTATTACTGTGGTTATACTAGAAAGGTAGGGGAAAAGTGTGTGCCTTTATACAGAGCCTTCTTTTCTGGGTACTGTACACAGATTGTCCAAATAACTGTGTACCTTTTGAGATACTGTGTGCATGTTTTCGCCTCAGTACTGCACAGAAGGATGGCTGTCTGCAATTCTTGATAACTGCCTTTTATTAAACTCTAATGCCCTTTATTAAACTCTGATGTCCTTCACAAGATATTCTTGGTTTATATCCTAGAGTGACAACATACTAATAAGAACACTGAAACTGAGTTTCAAAGGTGCCATTCAAGAATTGCTTCAGTAGTTGAGAGAAAGTATTAGAGGAGTAAGGCCTCGGAATCTCTGCTATCAACCTTAGTCAATAAGCAATCTTGTTGCCATCTGTAACTGAATCACTAAACTGCAAAATGTGGCTACAAAATTACAGACTTCTCTAGGATGGCTGTATGCAGAATGAAGAAAAGGTCTGGTATTAAGGCAAATCATAATACCAAATTCTGACAGGTCCTGGAAAACTTTTGTAAGACTACTCAAGATTTCATTATCAAAAAATAATAATACAACCAAAAAAAAAGTTGACAATATTAGAGTATAAAAGCTTGACTGACCTGAAGTTGATAAAAATCCTTCTCTGCATTAGTCCTTGGCAGAACTTAATCTTTAAGGATTTTAATGGATTAAATTTGTCATAGAAGATGGTCTAGCATTGTAGAGAAGATGCAGATTATTTCCTTGCCAGATTTAAATTTTCACTGCTTTGCATCTATGATTCCACTGTTCACATCTATTAGAGGTACAGATGTATGTGTCTCTTCTGTTGCCCACAGATCTTGCTAAAACACGCAGCTGGCACTGTGAAGAGAGTTTCCATGGAGCTTGGAGGACATGCTCCTTTTATTGTGTTTGACAGTGCCAATGTGGATCGGGCTGTTGCAGGAGCCCTTGCTTCTAAGTATAGGAACTCAGGACAGGTGAGAATTTTTGTCCATGTTTCGAGACAATGAAGAGCTCAACATTAAGTTTAAGCTCTACATAAGCTATTTTATGTAAAAGAAAAGCATAGAACACTTCATTGTGAAGAGAAAGGTGCACTCGCACATGACTGTGGGCACTAAAGCCAGTTACTAGCAGGTCTACATACCAACACTGAAATCCCATATATTTTCACAACATACATGGCAGTCAGCAGCATCACTATTAGAGAAGATGATGTTCTCTAGGATCCCTTGCAAGAGCTTGAGAAGTGATGAGCCATTTTTTCATGTTTTGCTAATATTAAATTCATTGGAGACCTAGAGCCGTAAATGACACCATTTTGCTGCAGTCTGTAAAGACACAGATAGTTTTTTTCTACAATGAATAGCTTTAAAAAACTGATAGACAAGGTTCAGTGTGTGTTGCTTCAGATGTATTTAATTTAGTAAAAAAAATTCTAAGAGCATCAATTTCCAGAACAGTCAGCTGAGAAGGACTGTTTGGAAACTGTTCCAGCCTTACAGGTACATATGAAGTTGATGAACACCAGCTTTTGAGAAGCACCAAATTTTCAGTGGGTCTGGGAGGCCATTTGATAGGGAAAACATAATTGAATAACATAAAAAGACATAACTAATCTTGGGAAGAAAGAAAGGAAACAGAAGTAGACAAGGACCAATAAGGGATCTGACCCAGACTGGACAAGATCTATCAAAAAAGGCACCGCTGCTGCTGCTGTAAAGAAAGATAACTAGCTGTTACTTTTCACATACTGTAGCAATCAAAATAGGATGCAGTCAGAGCAAAGGGGTATCACAATAAATAGATAATTGAAAGCACTTAGAGCTTTCAGGAAGAAAGCAAACTCAGGTAATAGTTAGAAAAAAAGATGTCAGACAACTACAGTAATTTCACAGCTATAAGGCTCACCCTTTTGACAAAAATATTCCCCCGAACCTGGAAGTGCGCTTTATAGTCCGGTGCGCCTTATATGATGGACAAAGTTCAGAAATTTGCAAACCCGGAAGTGAGAGCTGCGAGCTGTGGGGGGAGCCGGCAGGGCCACGGCTGCCAAGTGGAGGCAGGGCGGCGCCCCGGCAGACACACCCCAGCCCCGTGCAGGTGGGGCAACCCCCCCCCCCAGGCACGCCCCTGCCCCGTGGAGGCAGGGTGGAGCGGCGGTGGGCATGCCCTGGCCCTGCCGGGTACAGGTGGGCCCGGGGCCCATGGCTGCCGGGTTGAGGTAGGGCCTCTGCCATCAGCCGTGTGGGGGGAGCTGGAGGCGGATCCTCGCTGCAAAAAAAAAGTGCACCCTCTAGTACGGTGCGCCTTATATGAACTACAAAGTTGCGAAATGTGCTGGCTTCGGGGGGTGGTGCGCCTTATACTCGTGAAATTACTGTAAGTGTGATTTGAATTTTTGCTGCTCAGTCCAGCATTCTGCAGTCTTATTAGAAGGCATTTCTTGTAGCTTCTGGACCTTGATTGATCCATGTATCTGAGTCCACAAAACTCACAAAACATTTCCCCAGCATAAGTAACTTGGCCGTGTGATGTATTTCACACACCCACTGACAGCTTGGTGAAGTTGTATTTCTGAAGTGAAATGGGTGGTGAAAGAAATGGCATAGCTGGGTAACAGCTTAGGATGAGGGAGGAGAGGCAGGGGACATCAGTCATAACCTGATTCTGTACCATGAAGGCCAGAATGAATGGATGGATTAAATTCAATATAAACTAACTGAGTTTTGTCTTATCTTGTTTGTTTTCAGACTTGTGTTTGCACAAACCGTTTCCTGGTGCAAAAGGGAATTCATGATGAATTTGTGGAAAAGTTGGCTAAAGCTATAGAAAAAGAACTGCATGTTGGAAATGGATTTGATGCAAAAACTACCCAAGGACCACTAATAAATGAAAAAGCAGTGGAGAAGGTATAAGTAAATATTTTAACAACCCAATTTTCTTTTTATGATCCATCAAATAACTTTACATTTATGTTTCACCTTTTTTCCCTTGTTCTATTAGAACATATTTGTAGTGTGGCTGGAAGTGTGTTCTGTCCCACAAGTCCATGTGTATAGATAGACAAACAGATGTGGACAGTTCATGTATCATCTCCCTGCCATTAAGGGAAAGAGAGGCCTCCTTTAGGAGAAACTGATTCTTCCTGATTACTCCCCAGCTGTTCTCAAGTCCATTCACTGACACTGTGGGAGCTGTACAGTCCTGCAGTTCTGAAGCACTGTGATTGACAATTTCTTTTGAGGAACAATGGGGTATTTTTTGGCAAAAGCTAGGCAGAATAATTCATTGAGGTTAAAAATACCAGAACTCTGGATGTTGTAATCACTTGAAACTTCATGTGTGTGGTTTGGATCTTCTGTTTTGCATGACCTGCAACTCCAGGAATATTTATTTTCTAAAACATCCTAATAAGTCACATCTTCTATAATATTTCACTCTTTCTAAGGTTAAAGATTATTGAGTCAAGTGGCGCATACTTCGTAAGATATTACAGCTCAGCTGCATGCAGGCTTGGTTTGAATCCATTATAAATGGATGCTGCCAGATTCTCTTTATAGAAGAATGGGAAAATATTCAGTTATTTGGGAGACAAAGGATACAGTCCTTGAATTTCTTTCCTTCAGGCATTCCCTTCTTGCATCACAAAAGTGTCCTATGTGTATTAGGTACAACTATATAAACAAATAAACTTTTATAGTTTATAGTCACTTTATGTAATTTCAAAGGATATTGTTCTAGGTGGGGATTGCTCCTTTAGTTTTCTTATTACTTTGCTGTCTTTAGATGGATTGTAAATATAGGGGGTAGGTAGAATCATAGATGTAGGAAAATGTTCTTGCCAGTTCCATCTTGACAGTTGTTTCTCTTTCCATGGCAGTCATATGCTTCATTTCCACAGTGCTTGATCACTGATATAAGATTCTGTTTTTAGTCCTGCGAGTCTTTTTCTCACATTAGATGTAGGCTTTTAATTTCTACAAAAAAGTGGTCTGGGGTCCACGTTCATAATTTATCCCTCTGAAATTATGTCACACTGAGAGAAACAAGAATTGAAGAAAAATTAGACAATATTGCAAATGATGCTCTGCAAAGTGCAAACCTGTCCTCAAAATTTTCTCTTAAATATTGGGAGAGTATTATTTCTTCAGTGGGAAATGTATTGATCATTCTTAAATGTTGACTTTAGTAATTTCATTATGCATACCTCAGGTAGAGAAACACATTAAGGATGCAGTTTGTCAAGGAGCATCTATTGTGACTGGAGGAAAACGACACAGCTTGGGGAAGAATTTCTTTGAGCCAACATTACTTACTAATGTTACAACAAAAATGCTTTGCACCCAAGAGGAGACATTTGGCCCTTTAGCACCAGTTATCAGGTAAGATTATTAATTCTACATATTAAAGTTAATGATAAAAAAAATGAAATATTATTTTAAATAAGATTTGAACGACAAAAAATACTTTTGCATGATCACACAAGTCTTGTAAAAAGACTGGGGTACACATCTGAAGATGTACTTTGGATATGTGACTTGTTTGTTTCTTTTTCTTGACCTTATCTTAGCATCTCTGCAACTATTTGAAAATTAAAGTATCTCTATGGTTAAACAAGGCTAGATAGCAGCAAGACCTTAATCAGCTTCATAATCTGTGGTATGATCATGATCAGGTGATTTGCTAGTCCTAAGCTTTTCTGACAGAGGATGAGCTGGAGCTGCTCTCCTTAAAGCCTTCCCTGCCTTTGTGCAGAGCAATTGGATGTGATGGAAGAAAACACAGTTATCTCTCAGATTGAGAGTGCTGTGTAGTTCGGGAAATAGGCAGGCTAACCCATGTGAAGTAAATATCTTGGTAATATCCAGCTACCTAGGGGGAATTAAAGCAATCTTAACTACTTAACTGCAGTTTAAATTAAGAGAAGAGGTAGACACCTCACTGTGTCAAAATGAAAGTTAAATTAGCTTTTTAATGTACACTTTTGGGAAAAATAAATTGACATTTTAATTCCCGGTAAGACTGCTTCTTGTCGGTGAGTCAGCTAGACAGCAGGTGAACTGCAGGCCTCATTTTAATTTTTTTCTCTTTCTATTGACAGATTTGACACTGAAGCAGAAGCTGTTGCTATAGCAAATGCAGCTAATGTGGGTTTGGCAGGTATGCTTCTCTGTCAGATGAGTGTTTTTCTGTGGTTTTGTGAGCTTTAGTGTTATGGGGTGATGATTTTGAATGTCATTAAGTCTCTTTTTCACTGTGTTCTGCAATTGCTCTTACTGATTTTCACTCCTGTATTTCTGTGTCTGCACAACAGGATATTTCTACTCCCAAGATCCAGCTCAGATCTGGAGAGTTGCAGAACAGCTGGAAGTTGGAATGGTTGGTGTTAATGAAGGCATAATCTCATCAGTGGAGTGTCCTTTTGGTGGGGTAAAGGAGTCTGGCTTAGGGCGAGAAGGTTCAAAATACGGCATCGATGAATACTTAGAAATAAAATATGTCTGCTTGGGAGGATTATAAAAGCCTTCAAACAGCACAATCCCCACAACTTGGGAAAGGTGCTGTTGTTTTAATATGCTTCTTGAGCCAGAAATATGTATGAATGCAACTTCTACCTTCTTTAAAACTTATCAGCCCTGTCCTGTGTGTGTATGTATAGAGATATCTACAGTAATCTGTGCTGCCAAATGTTTTTACGTGGTCTTTGTTTATATATCCAGTTTTTCAGCAATGTGATCACAATGTCCATTAGTTTTAGTAATGAGTAGGGATATACATTTATAGTTCTTAGATTATCCCTGTGTAACTGGGAGAACTTTGAGACTTGTACATAATGAAAACAGAGTGTAACCTATAGCAAGGGAAACTAGACCACCATTTTCTACTACCATTATTATTTCAGTGTGGATAAGGGAGGCTTTGGAATGACACTCTCCCTTTAGAATTTTGTGTAAATACTCACATTTTCTGATGTGGTTATGTGACCTCCTTTAGAAGTGAGTGTATGTGTGGTGGGAGGGTGTTTTTTTTTTTTTTTTTTAATTGTGGGAGAATCTGCTGCTTACAAAAGGTGAGGAATTGTTTTGAGCTTTATCTGTGCATCCACATAGCCTAACAGACACCTTTTTCAACACTGCTAATGCTGACTGCAGGGCTGCTGCCTGTTCAGATTTAGGTTTTTGAGCAGAGGTGTACTTTGTGCCTAACAGCTTGCATGCCTAGGATGAAATATAGCCCTTGTTTGATGCCTGTTAGCCCCAGCAGTCCTGAGATCAGGACAGTTCATGACAAAGAATTGCTGGCTTAGTGAGAAGCAGGAGGAGGATAAGATACTCACAGGGACAACTTGCAGAATTGTAAAGGGAAACTGTAAGGGCTGTGTGAAGAAAGCCCAAGTGACATGATGATACAGATGAACCCCCTCCCTTCCATGAAAAGATCATGACTCTTCTTGGGTAGAAGTACAGTATTTACCCTGATGTAAATTGCACAGCGTCTAAAGGAACATAGCTCACCCCCTTCAAAGAATAGGAGCAGATGTCCATCCTTGTGGGCTATGTGTCTTGAATTGGATTTGTGGTTACATAAGTGAAGGTCCATTAGGGAGGAAGGTTTAAAAACCTTTGAACATGGCTAATTTCTGACCCTATAAAGATTTAAATAGTGGTAGTTAGAGGTGAGGTTTTGACACACCATCTCACTATTCTGTCATCTTCAAAAGATGATATAAGGCTTCCTCAGTATGAAATAAGCAATGCTGTTTAAACATTATTTTAATGGCAGTCAAGCAAAGCACTTTAAAAAATGTGCAATGTTAATTTTATGAATAAATCAGCACAGCAGAAGTGGAATAAACTTTGTTTCTTGTTTTCATTAAAAATACATTAAAGAAGGCAACAGAACACTCCTTCCTTTAAAGAAAGGAATGAATGTACCCTACAAAATGAAATATTTTAAAATAGTTTATCCCATTAGGCATAGAGATGCCAGATAACAAGACTTGGGGAGGGAGGGAAAGCAAGCTGGGACCAAGTTTCACAGGGTTTTTTGTTTAAAGCACACATGAAGTAGCTTTGACTGCTACTTCTTATTTTTAAATATTTTGTTATGGTTGTATTTGTGTAGCAGTTGAGACCAGGTGGGTCTGGAGCACATTATCTGTCAGTACTGTGTACATCCTGCCAACTGAAGCGCAGTTAAAGGGCATTTACTCGCCTTCCAGTAATTCCCAATGCACCAAACCTGCATATTTGTGATCGTGACAACCTAGTACTGCTAACTGTGCTTGTTGTCAAGAACACAAAAAAGGATGGCCTCGTTATACACCAGTTGCAAGAAACTTTCCTATAGCCAACTTCTAAGATTACACAATTTGCACACAGGCTGCCTGAATTTGGGGAATACAGTGTTGTGGGAGAAAGCTGTTTGCCAGCCTTGGCCACCAATGTGTTTGGTATTAATTGGAAAAACCAACTGGGTAAAAGAAGGTCATGCCTCGGTTCCCGGCTTCTACAACACAATGATGCAGGGATAGTTACAGGTATTGTAGAGTAGTAGAATATACGCCACTGAAATTCAATTATGTCTGCCTGTGAACTGCAGTATAAGGTCAAAATTAAAATCATCTTATTTACAGCTGTATGACAGTGTAGTATTTAATGTGAGTGTACTTCTTGGGACAGTGCATTTGGAGGATAAATTATTTAACCTTTGCTGTCTTCACTGTGAAGTTACTGATCTGATGCATCAGTACATTTAAAATCTTAATGTCTTTTCTGATAATAGCCCTTCTAATGAGTGTTTACTTTTTTTTTAGCAAATAATACCTTTTACAATGCCTGATAACAAGCACAAACAATAATTAAAGATGTTTTTAAGAAACTTAAAAATACCTTTGTCTAGATTGAACTGTGGTTGGATTCCAGCATAATATCCTCATGTCAGTGAAGTCTACATCAGTTTAGCACAGAATAATCAAAGCTGTCTTCATAGCAAAAGCTGGGATTCTTCAACAAAAGACATACTTGAATTCTCACACCTCATTTGTGTTGATTGCACTTGTGATAGTTTAGCAATTTCTGGATATTAAAACTGTGATTAAAAAAATGTTTTCAGTTAATAAATAACTTCTGTGAAAGCACTGGATTGTGTGGTTTATTACCTTATTCAATGCTGAATTGACAAATTGACAGCAGCCTCATTAAGTTCAGTCTCTCAGATTTGCACAGAAGATTTTGTTCTGACAGCTTTGTCACTGGAAAAGACATCACTTCTTTGCATCCATGTGTTCATACAGTGTAAGATTTTGGTACCCCCAGTTACAGTCCCTTAAATCTAAATCAAATAAAGGAGACTACTTGGGCATAGTCATATGCTGTCAGTCATTTTGTATGCCAGTCTTTTATGCTGAATCAAACATTCTGTCACAGAATAGATCAGAGTGTCTTCCCTGCTTTTGTAATGTGATTACTTGCATGATTCTTTATTTCATTAAGCTTTAAAATAGAGTTTTGGAAGCTCTTTTATTTCTATGTATTTAATACAGTCTTGAAGCCTGAGAAGCTGTCTTTTAGTTTCCAACTTGACACAGTCATGGCCAATTTCCATTTTATTTTCTTAAATTGCTGTTTAAACAGCTGTTTCACACACATACATACAGACCCACACACGCACCCTCACGCCTCCACTCCCTGTCCTCTCTGTATAACAAGCTCTTAAGAAACTATGTTAATATCAACCAGATATTAACAACTTAGCTATGTATGGTGTTCAGAAGCTCTAAGTTACATTTTAGCGCTTGTTTACAGGGCTTCCAGGTCAAAACTTCCTGCTTAGGTCCTTCCAAGAAGAACCATGAGAAGTTGGTGGTTGGTTCAGTCACTTAATCAGTGAGTGCCAAAAGCTGTTTAGCACAACTGGCTGAAGTAGTTTTGGAATCATGCCGATTATCTTCTGTTGCACCACCTACTCACAGGCATGGGGGAAGGCTACTGCTATTGCCAAAAATGTACAGTGCAGTAAACAAAGGAGTGGATTTCCTCCTTCAGCAACGGACACATGTATCTCATCCAGCTGCCAGTATTCCCTTGCAGTCCAGTGACAACGCTTTGAGGTACCACATAGACTGTGGCATCATGCATCCAAACAGACTTAAAAAGTTGCTTCCATGGTGTATGACTTTTCCTGACAGAAAGACACTTGTATCTCATAACACCTTTTATTATCACTATTCAGCACAAACTTAATACACAACGATAGGATTTTTCTTTTCCAGTTCAGAAACAAGCAGCATAACCTACTCCTCTCTAACAGCTATTTTGGGTTATATTGCACACCTGTATCTCTGATTACTGCTAAGCAGCTGACTCCAGTATGGAACCTGTTACAGAATAAGCCACAACATCTGTGAAACCATTACACTTGGCATGACAGCTGGTGATTACTTACACACAGCTCATTAAACCAAGTAAGGACAAGCACCACATGAAAACTTCCTGTGAACTGCACTATTTTTTTTTTCCTGCCCTCTGATCTACTGAATTATGTCACATCTCTAGTAAAAGATGCTTCTGTCAGTAGAGAGGGAAGGAATCAGCTACTGCATTGCTTTTATGCTTTAATAAGTACAGGCAAGCTATGGAAGACAACATATGTCTGTTAGCTGGGCCTGACTGGTGGATCCAATACAGAATACCATGCTTAAAAGAGTACCTGACAAGTTTCTAAAATGAAAGACAAAACTTTATTAATAGTTACATAAATGCAGCAATTTCAGCTCAGAAATGGTTCCAGTTACAATACAACAGCATTTGCAATAAATAACATTTTCTAGAAACAGATTGCTAATATAAATTCTGTAATAGCTCACCCATCCACCCACAGGGAGAAGTATTTTCATACAGAGATAAAACACAGGATATGCAGCTCATCTGCACCTGATTCATAGCCTGTGCAAAAATAATTTACCTTTGTTGCCTCCTTAAAATTTTATTTCTAAACTTTGTATTTCCTTCTTTCACCTTGGGAGTTAAAGATATAAAAGGTACATGAAATGGGTTTTTCTTTGCTGCAGAAGTATGGGATTAATATTCAATTTAGGGATTCCCTGACAAGCAATAACTGATGCTAAGAAACTAATTCACCTCTATCCTGTTTCCCTTCTCCTGGAGGAATGTTTTCCTCTCTCAAACCTCACCTGAATGTCAGAAGACTACACTTACAGTTATTTTATTACTAGAGTCCTGAAACTCAACCTGACTACTTGCCTGTTACAGGTATACTGGGGGAAAAAATTAGTTTCACTTGAGGTTAAAAGCAGGAATAGAACATTTGCCTAGGAACTCAATTATTTCAAGAACATCTGAGGAAAGTTTGCACCAGCACAGAGAGCACACGCATGCACTCACTCTCTCACTGTTAAGTTCCTTGCATGTGTTTGCCCATAGGGGACCACGGAAAGGAAAATTGACATGATATAAGCAAACAGTTGACAGCACAAAACAAATGCTTGAACAGTACTTTTATCTGAGGCATCTGACAGAGAATAACACTGTTGAGTAAAAGGACAGAGTTGATAATCTATTTTTAAACACAAAACAAGAATCACCTTTTCCCCCTATGCAAATCAACAATTATCTGTAATTAGAAATTTTACATTTTGCTTTGTTTTCTCTACTTAATATGATGTTGAACCATAGTACAGAGAATTTGGATGTGAATCTTAACAGATTTGCCAGGATAAATGGTTTCATACTGCAGTACGATTTTGGTTAGGAAAATAAAACCACAAGGTAATTACCTGTTTGCAGTCATGGCAGTTTCATGCTGTGTATGTACTGCGTTGAATACTAAAATTGGGCACTGAACCTGTTTAATGCTTAGGAAGATCTATTTCAAAATACACTCATTCCTTAAAATGAAAACAAAGGGAGTCCTTTTACATAGCTGGACAGTCCCTGCTTGTAAGTCTAAAACCACGATGCAAATGAAAATCCAGTGCTTACACTGCAAGGCAGTGAGGCACTGCAAGTATCACCACACTGTCTGCCTTCAACAAGAGGCAGTATCTTAGCAGTGCCAAACTGAATTATTCCTTATTTTCAGTAGACTCTAAGCCACACAGGACAAGTTCTATCTGGTCTTCTATTCAGTGCAGTTGAGTCATTTGGAAATAGCTCCATCCCTATTTTATAAACCAGCTGCCAGTACTCTTTCTGTATGTGAAGGAAAACAGTGTGCAGAAGTAAACGTGAGGACTCAGAACCTGCTTGGAGCCTATAATTAACCAAACCAAAGGGTTAGAATCCAAACTCTGGCATTGTGTTTGCATCATTACAGCCAGTTTTCTGACCCTTTCATTCATGGTATGAACTGACATTCTGCAAGAAAGCAGTAGTTCTAGAAGAAACAATCATACTGAATCAAGGCCTGCTATAGTCTCTCCTAAATTCCTGACACAAACATACTTGGCCAAGTGATACAAATGTGATACCACAAATTCACAGAGCCAGAAATTATTGCTTTCAGCTTCTGTGCAAGTGCCACACATTAAAAGCAAGCCTGCTCTTATGGTAACAGGAATAACTTCTCCTTCCAAGCAGGTGGAATAATCAAACTAGTAGAATCAGAAGCAGGTGAAAAATTTAAACTATACTTAACTTTGAAAACATAGCTAAAATAGTTAGCAACAAAGATGTCAAAGTACCATCTGGAGAACTGAATTTACCAAGCAACTTCCACTTGCTAGGGCCATATACAATGAGAAATGTCTAATATTTCTTATTTGTTAGAGTGAGAAACAGCCAAATCATGCATACATTCTCATGGCCCATGAACTTACCAGAGATCCAAAGATCTGGGCCCAGCAGTGAGCATCCATGGGCAGGGGAATAGTCCTGGAAATTCTGCAGCACTAAGGAATGCAGGTTTATAATTCCTGCAGTTGTTTTACTAGAGAAACAGTTTTTAATTTTGGTAGGTTTGTTTGTTTGTTTAAAAAAGACATTTCAATACCTTCAAAGAAGAACATAATAGGTTTCAGCACTGGCTTTAAAAAATAAAATAAACCCAAAAGACATAAGTCACTAATTTCACAAAACTGACAGATGCTGCTGACTGCACTGACATGTCCTAGTAAGCTTATAGATAAAGGCACACTGGAGACAGTATTCAGCAGAAGCATCAATGGCAGCATGGCACATACAAACTTGAAATTATTTAAGCAACTCGTTTGCTTGTTTAAAAATGCATGTTTTCAAGAGAATAATTCCTGCTAGAACATTCTGTGTAGTTGTTCACAATGGATTAAGCCCAACATTTGGATTTCAAAGGAAAGAAATTAAATACTATTTTGAGTGGGCTTAACTTTTGTCAGGAATGCATTAAAGTGAACAATACTTTTATTATGTTAAGACATAATAAATAAGTTCCTAGAACAGGAACTGAAAGACATCAGAAGCTGACCTTGCTTTTGTTGACCAAGTTATTTAAAAATATATATATACATACACATGCACACTCTCAAGAAGAGAGAGAGTGTGATAAAGTAGATTTGTTTCAAGAAATAGCCAAAACCCCCACACACACAGAGCTGAAACTTGATTTCTGAAGAAAGCAAATCATACCAAATATACTGTACTTTGCTGGTGTGTATGGGAAAAGCATAGACAACACCTGTATTAGCCCTTTTTAGTTCTTCACAGCCTCTCCCACCACAGTGATTCCTGCAGCCACACAAAGATCTCCAGAAAAATGCAGGGCTGGACACAGGATAAATACTCCTCAGTGCTGAATTAGTAGCTTTAGGGACTGTTGCTGACTGCACTTGAGAATCAAAAGTATGAAATAAGTTAGGAGCATGCTATGTTGCTGTAGCTTTTGACCACTGATTTCTTCCAGCCTAGACAGTTCTGACTGTTGCCCTAGTCCCTTAACAAAAGAAGCAGAGAAGCCACAGTGTTCATGCCAGCAACTCTGTTGTGTCAGACTTCAAAGAAAAGATGGAGAAAGCCCCCAAATTCTCTACTACATTATTCCTCATGCTGGAAATGAGCTATGTCTCCTCCCCAACCCTTCTGAACTGCTCCTCTTCATCTCTATACTGTTCCATCCTCTGATAACAGGTTCTCTACCACTGGAGTAAAAAAAAAAAAAAAAACCTGAAAAACCTGAAAAAAAACCCCAACAAACCAAAACTCCAAAACATTTTTTAAAAACTCTTTAAAAATGCTCCCAGAGGAATCCTTTCTCCATCAAAACACATAATTCCTCCATCTCAGCCCTAGACTTCAGTACATCAGTAGAAGATTCCCAGGAAAAGCTGATGTTATGGCTAAACAGTACCACTGATACAGATGCCCTCACAAGTGAGGTCTGTGCATACAAGTCAGGTCTTCAGTTAGGGATTTCAAAGGCAGTACTGGGGCCATGATTTCAAGCCTAATGAGCAGACTGTGAAGAAATTACCCAGGTTGTGAACAAGAATGTCAGAACTGCAATACACCTTCCCTTGCCAAAGACCTAAAAGGATCTCTTCAGGCCAACACATCCAGTCACTCAATGGTCAGAGAGGAAAAAGTCAAACAATCTCATGTTCGAGCCGAAACACTGCTCAGTACTGATTACCACGACAATGAAAGTACAATGAACCTCCTGCTCCACACAGGGTATTTGCCACAAACATTTCACTGCACAAGTGCCCAGCACATTCTTTAATTGAGCACTTGATGGTCACAGATGTAAACTCACCTCAGCTGAGCATTCAGTCTTAAAAGGTCCAGAGCTCCTGAAAGTGATCTAAAAAGGTTGTTTGAGGTGCTCAAAATGCTTCTCAAGGTGCATTGCACCAAGTCCTTCCTGCTACAGTTTCCTGGAGGGAAATGGCAGAGGCAAAGCAACTTGATCATTACAGAAGCGACCTAAGGCTGGCTTTCCCTGCAGATAACACACCTCCTATGTGAATATAGGGAACATTGCATCCACAGGACAAAGATATACCATGTTACATTACAGCTGATTCAGTGCTCTAGATGTTAACTTCCTCTAAAAACAAGAATGTTTTCACCCAATGAACACTACCCTAGAAAAGGAAGTCACAAAGTACAGTTGGATAAAGACAATGCACTAAAAATGCCCTTTGTGTTTCCAACCTAAACTGAAAATTAAGATGGAGCCTGTGGCCACAAATTGCTCTCTATAGTTGTAAGGAACTTCATCTATATTGGCTTTTGCTGTTGTAAATCACATCACTTCTCAAATAGAGTGTTAGGAGCACATATGAATCTGTATGCCATTGTTAGTTACCATAATTTGTAGCAGAACAGCTCTGACTAGTTTTGTAGCAGTAATATAGAAAAAAAACCTTCTGAAATTCAAGCATTCAGCACAGAACATGCAAGAAGTAAGATGTGCTTTTTCTTGTTCCTATAATGGTGACAAGAGGAGTTAGCTCACCATCTAATCCTTTATCCCTTCTGCCTTTCTCTACCTGTGCTAAAATTTTACCCTTCAATCTGTAATTAGTCGATATTTTAGGAAGATTTCGATTCTGGAAAAACAGAGGTGGGCCAACATGTTTCAGATGTATCACACCAGTGTGTTCTGTGCTTTTACCCTCATTCAGTTATCTGTCTTTTGAGCTGTAGTTGAAAGAAACTCCATTTCTGACAGATCCATTTATAAGTGTTCTAGAATTCTCTCTTTCAATCTTTTCTCTGCTGAAGATAGTGTCCTGATCACTGTCAAACTCTGACTCAGAGACCATCAGACTGGAGTTGTGTTCTGTACTTCTGTGTTTTATACCTGACAATAAAAAAGCAAAACAAACCCATTAGGAAGGATTGAGTTTTTAGTAACATATAACCATCTTCTCCTCTGCTGTGATATGAAAGTGAAAACATTCTCTGCAATGCAATGTAACAAAATGCATATGTAACAAAAACTGGCTTAAAAATTATCATATACCATTTCAGATACTCTTATGACTTCATTGCAGGCTCAGCAGTTTATGACTCTCAAATGTGAATATATGTATTTAAATGTACTTAAACATATATTAGTATATACCACATGTATTTTTAGTATCTTGAATCTGGAAATCAGTCTGTCCACTCAATGACCTTATTATCATGAGTAGCAATGAAAGCTCATGTTTTCTACAGAAACATTATTTCTGCCTTTATGGGAAGCAATTTCTCAGAATGATTTTACTTCCTTGGATTTGGACATTTTCCCTGCTGAAAACTGAAAGACAGGTAAATTAAAAGATATGTAAACAACAGCTGAAATCTGCTGATGTCTAACAGAGCACTGATGGGTCAGGAGGGAACTGCCACACAGCAACAAAAACTGCTCCAAATTAAAGCATGTGCAGAGGAGGAAGGCTTACATGGAAGAAATCTGTGGGGTAATTCAATGGTCTAAATTAAGATAAACTCAGAAAATCAGAGCAGAGGCTGAGCCCAAGGCTTTATTAAAGAAATTAACTGATTCTCCCCCAACCACTTCAATGTCTGTTTATCTCTGCCATTCCCAAACTTGTAGGCCTGCTTCTGAGCTCCTCCTGCCTACAGGTATCAATTCAGACATTGGCTGCAAGTTTGGTGGGTGAATTCCCAGGCTGCCATATAGCACGTACCATATTTGGGCCGAAGCTCCATTCTCTCCTGTTCATCTATGTTATCTAGGATGGTATATTTTGTTTTCTTTCTTATCTTTGTCCTCTTCCTGCTAAAAAGATAGTAACCAAAAAGACATTCAATTCTCATGTGCACACATAAATCCACCCCTCCTTCCTTTTCATATACATACCCAAATATACAGAATATCATTGTACTTTTTCACCTCCACTTAAAAATATTTCCAGTTTATACCTGAATAAGGCAGTGGTGTAATATGGACAAGACAGTATAAGTAATTTTCACTGATATAGAAAGATGAAAAAAGCAAAGTAGATTGATTTGCGCCCCTAAGCCACAGTTTGTTCAATTTTAACACAGTAACTACAATTGCTAATTCATGTGCCCCCACAGTTCACAGTGGAGAAACTACC
This sequence comes from Turdus rufiventris, assembly GCA_013186435.1. Classification (NCBI taxonomy): domain Eukaryota; kingdom Metazoa; phylum Chordata; class Aves; order Passeriformes; family Turdidae; genus Turdus; species Turdus rufiventris. The sequence goes on from PYHW01009964.1 coordinate 249,203, forward strand.
TTACTGCTCAGCCAGCATTACAGCAAAAGCCAGCATTGTCCTCCCTTCCATGATCTTCTGTAGAATTCATCTGGCAATTCAAAGTTTTTAAAACCTCCAAATCTCCAGCCAAATCTTGAGTCTACACTGTCTTTTTCACGTAGTTTGCCCAAGGCAAAGGGAATTTCTTGACATTCTGTCCCGTGCTGTAATTCCCTCCTCTTTTTCATATGGATTTGAATCAACCAGCCCTCACTCTCAGGCACAAGCCATATGAGGACAAAGGAAAGAAGCAGCTGAACTCATTAAAAATCCCTCAAATAATCATCCAATACACACAAGCCTGTGTGACTCCACCCCACATCGTGGGAGTGGAATGTGACACACTTAAAGTTTTCTACTAACAGCACTGTTCCTTCAACCATAAAAATAAAATTGGTATATCGACTCCTACACATTTTTTACATACTGCAAAGACACCCTAGAAAAAGATATAAATCCTGAAAGATTTTGATGGCATTTTATTTTTGCTAACACCCGAACAAGCCATCTATTTGCTGAGCTATTTGAGCTGCAGCAAAAACACTTGCTCTAGTGACAGAATTTTCAGAGGCTTGTCACTTGAAAGAGAATTTCTTATCAGCTCACTAGAAAAGACTGGAGGGGAGGGAGGGAAACGACATTCAGCAGTATGAATGCTCCTGTTTAAGGGAAGAGAAAGCAAGAAGTCAGCATGACCGAGATCACTAGAGTACTCTTTGCCTGCAAGCCACATGCAGCCCAGCCAACCACCCTTCCTGTCCAAGGGAGAAACCAGACTGGGAGCAGATCCTTTCCCATGGCCTAGAACATTCCTACATCAGTGACCTTCAGGGTGTGTCTTTTTCTTAGTATGGAGTACCTGCAGGACTCAGTAGGACACTGAAGGTCTGCAGCATATTCTCAGCATTTTAACATTATCACTTAACATGAAGGATACTGCAACATTAACTTTTTGGTTTTCGTAATGCGGAAGAGCACAGACACACAAATGGATACTCCTTTTCAAAAGAAGTGTGTGTCTACAAAAATAGCTACAGGAAGCTCCTCATGTGTCCAAAATGAGCTCAGTGGTTTAGTGCTATAGACTGGACTGAAATGTGGTGGTTGTGTGCAATTCTTGGGTATACCCCATCAAAAAGAAACACGAATCGTGTACCTTTTACAGCAGCAGATGCAGAACCAGGCAAGCCCTACCATGACCACAATCAGAATAAAAACAGATACAGTCACATAGAGTATACTCCACTCTGAAAAAAGAAACACGACAGTGCTTTGTAAGGTCCCATGAATAGAATAACTTCTAATACAACGCTATTAAAATAACCAATCCTGAGGAATGGGGACAGGAATGTAGGAAAACCCAGCATCAACATATTCTTAGATGAATTCCTAAAAGTCTTTAAGCTTTAAGATTAGAAATGCAAATTAGAAAATTTTCTTCCTCTAAATACTTTTTACCATCTTCGTGGGAACTGACAGTTTGCAAAGGGTCACGGTTACCACCTCAGTTATCATTCCCTAACTGAAATAAACAGAGGTATCCTGGGTCTGGCACTTCAGCGCTTTAAAAAAGGAGCTGATTAGAGGTAGATCCTTCTACCTTCATATTTATATGTATAAATCCAGGAAAACAGGAAAGGATACAGAGAGATAATTTGAATGCCAACATGTGTATACTCCTAGCTGTCAGTGTCATCAGGTTCTAAAGGTCAGTGTTGGTCAGTCTGGAACACTGATGCTTTCTTTGTTTAGATGAGCTCATACTTCTGGCACAGAAGCATCGACCACCCACTCACAGAAATTGAAATTGCTGCCTTTTTTCCAGCTTTGTAATAGTACTAACTCAAAAGCTTTGCAATGCCCATGTTATTCAACAGCCCCTCCAACTGGCCCCAAATTGTTGTACAATCTCCCTCCCATGACCAAGTTTTCACATTTTTTTCATTGAATAGTGATTCTCTTTAAAATTTAGGCTACTACTGTCAAGACATCATTTCAAGAAATTATTCAAATATCTTTCTATAGAAAGGTGTTGTTAGGATGGAAGACAGACTTCCCTCAGCATCTACTTCTTTATTCCCGATTCTGAGATCAAATAATCAACAGTCTCACATGACAAATTACTCCTGAAAGACATCCCTCAACACCCAAACTCACCGCAGTTACTCTCTCCATCATTTAGATAACGATGAATCAGGTTTTCCATCCACAGCTGGTAGCAAATGCAGCGCTTTGTTATGGGGTCACAGTGCCCATGTCCAGAGCATTTCAAAAGACAGGCTAAGAACAGAACCAAACACAGGGTCAGTTGTGTAAATGGACAACTTGTCATACATCGTCCTAATGTTAGACTCGATTGGTGGCAAAGCATCTGGCTCATAACACTGTGGTATGTTTTGAGACTCCCTTTCTTTTGGGGTTATGTGTCAAATAGATCTACAGTCTAGCAGACTGCCGGCTGTGAGGAGAAAGAATGTAATCAGAGTATATTCATAATAGAACAACAATCTTTTCAACCAGTAAATAAGACAGAATTTACTACACAATCAGTGACTATTTTATCACTGGAGCTTGCTTACTTTGTACTTGAATTGTTGTGTCCTGATTTTAAATTATGGAGAAGTCTGCAACACCTAAGGATCATAAAGGGTTGACAATAGTAGTCAAGCTTAAAATAAGCTTAGACGTTCAAACATGTTCTTGGGCAAGAGAAACAGTTCATTTTAAGAAACCCCAGTGGCCTGTGTACATTGTACAAGATTAGAAGACAAGGTGGTAGCACAGCTATCACCCATTTTGCCTGATACAGGCAGACAAGAACAAGTTAGATTACAAGCCTATTTACTGTACTTTAAAAACCCTGAAGGAAGCAGAGAACTCAAAACATATGTACTTTATGGCTACATTAAGTTTTGCACATCTTCTAAGAAAAGGTAGTATGTAAGATATTTTTATCTTCATTTCCTGATGCAGACTGGATTAAGATATGCTTTTGCCTGCTAATATAGATGATGTCTTCTAAGTGTGATTGGTACCAGATTACCTACGACAAATCATGAAGCATTTTAAGTATTGTCCTCAACATCATCTTTTGTAAAGCTACACCCACCAAGCCCAGACAGCAGATGGCAGACAGAAAGACTTCATGCAGTGTTTCCAGGTGCTGTGTTAGCCAAATGTCTGCAAAGTTCTGAGATGAGCAAGCACAATCCAAAACATACCAGCCGTGTCAACTCTCAGTACTTTAAAAAGCAAGAAGTCAGCCTTCTGTTTCAAAAGCTGCACGTGCAGAGTCCGTGAGACATCTGATGCCTTGATCACCGTGGAAGGATGCCCGTTCTGCACGTAGAACACAACTGCGGTGCTGCAGAAAGAACAGCTAAGGTCAGGACTGCTGTCATAGATCACTTTTGTCAGGCATTCAGCAGTAAAGTATAAAGGTCTATAGCATTTAGTCTTTTTTGCTTTTGGAAAGCCAATGTCACCACTGATAAAGATTAGGGAACTCTGAGGAGGAGTCAACTGATCTTCACTCTGAGCTGGGAGCACCAGCAGTTCTCAGGATTCTCAATTTCACAGAAGACAGAGGAGGTTAACAGCAAATATTGGTCTTCCTGACTTTTGCTTTAAGAAGTATGTATACATTTGCTTTCTCAACTCTCATGTAGAGCCTATCACAAAACACTCTGAAGAAATTTCACTAACTTAAGGAAACTGAATTTAATAGAAGAAAAAGCTCAGAAGCAAGGGATCCAGAGAACTTAGTGTAGAAGTTCTTCTGCCCTGTCATCTACAACTTTTAAGTTGGGTGTTGTTGATGTCATCCTGTATCAGACACTTCAGGGAACATTTTATATCATAGCTATAAATAGTAGACTTTCCACACTGTATTTTTAAATTTTAAAAGGTTCCCTAAGAGCTAAATAAACACCTAAATGGATTTTAAATTACCAAGTAGTTGACAATAAGTAATTTAAAGCTAACTCATGTAAACAGGTTCTACCAATCCTGCTGAGAAGTTTCTCTGGGTACACACAGCCATCTCTAGCACTCTAGACCAAGCAGAGGGAGTACTTCTTCAGAGTAAATACCACATTTAAGAGAATCCACTGTGGACTTTTATGTGCAAGAAATGGATTTTCATCACCAGTTACCTGGGAAAATGTTTGTAAAATATTAAGAATATAAAAACCATGGAGAAGAAGTAGAAAAATAAAAGGGGAAATATAATAGGTTTAATTAAATAGAGCTGGAACCTTATTTTGAAATACAATGCATACTTCACGTGACAAAGTCTGTTTATCTCACTCCATCTAGTATTTGGAACAAAGGCACTGAAATACAGACATGCATGTGTTTTCTCTAAAGGAAAAAGAAAAAATCTGTACACAAAAAGTGGGATTTTTTAAAAATAAAACACTTCAGTTCTGAGCCTCCACAGCATTTACTTCATCAATTTTCTACCATGGAAGAAATTTATCCTTTAAAGTATATTCTGTTGAGAAGTATAGCATTTTTTGTCATCTTAGGAAAGATGATTTTACAACTCATTATGAGCTGCGAGAGAGGCAAAGAAAATCACAAGTCTTTCTGGCACAGCAGAATCTTTGTACCTTATATCTGAGTAGGCTTGTATCTTCTGAACTTTGATATCAGAATCCAAAACATTCAGCAGTACAGCCAATTGTCTCACCAGAGTGTCCTTTTGCTGCTCACTTAGCTGTCCCACTCCAACCTGCAGGATCAGCTCTACCAGACCACTCCTTTTGGGATCTGACAGAAGAAGAACATGTTACTCCTTCGGAGCCAGGCAAGTATTTCAGTACCAGCATGCAGTACTTGAAAGTATTTATTAATACTGTAGTTTTCTGCATAAGACCCATATCACTGAAAAGCCAACTCTTTTGTTTTCTTGGAGAAGTACTCAGCTTATTTTGTCACATTGTCTATGAAACAAACCTGGTGGGTCCTAAGATAGTAACCCATTTTATCAATAGAAATAAAGTACTTCAGGGTACACTTTCAGCATTTACACATTTCTGAGCAGAAAAGTAACTTCTGCTCTCCTAAATGCTGCTGTCTTAAAGTCAGAGGGAAGCACTAGATGAGACCAATTACCAAGTTCCCTGCTAGTTATCTCCTATTGACTACCACCCAGGAAAATGGAGCCAAAGATGGACTCGTAGCATGCAAGACTGTGAGCAAGTCTAAATGAGGATGGTAAATTTGAGAAATATCAGGTATGTTTCTCCTGCCTACCCTTACAAACTGAGGTTTCTTTTATAGGTGCTTGAACTCTAGAGTGCCTCGCAAACAAAACAAACTTCACACATACCCCATGAGAATTATAATCCAATTACTATGATTACATTCAACAGTAAACTGAGGATCAGAAATAAAATCATTGCCCAGGAGCCAGATAAACAAGGTATCTCTGCCAAACAGACCCATGATTTCGGACTTTTCTCCTGAGACTTCAACTTCCATTATTTAGTATTTGCCTGCATTTAAAACCCCCTGGAATTCTTTGAGGACTTTTTTTGTCTTTCAGGATGAAAGACAAACAAACTAAACCACACTTTCAACCATCAAACAGCAGCATTTGTACTTAAATTTAATGGTCAGCTCCCACCTCTTTCTATTGGCCAAATGTATTAACAACCAGAAGAAACAAAAACCCCACAATGAAAGCGAAGCAACAAAAGCCTAATGAAAATATTAACTAGTAAGTATAATTTTTATTTATTTATGGTCCCAACTGTGGTGACAGCAGTTATTTAGAACCCTGATGTCACCTTTTAACACACTTAGGCCTAGTCACAGAACAGTAAGAAGGCAGAAAAAGAGACCTGTTTGCTCTGTGTTTTAACTTGAGAGATTCTCATCAACATCTGAACAAGTAAGTGAAAAAGGAGAACAAAGATGTGGTATTCACAACATGTCGATGACCTTTTAATTGTCATACCAGGCCGCACTTCAACAGTTGCTGAATCAACATCTGAGTCTCCCTTAGCATCCGTCACTTTCAAGTGGAAAATATAGGTTCCTTCCACAAGATTGGTTAGCTGCAGTACTGCCTCGTGGTCTGAGCCATGGATCACATCCTGCAAAAACCAGGTTCCAGAATAGTTACACCCTCAGAGAAAGATGCAGATTTCATTATCTGCTATGACTCTATGCTTTGACTTTTGGGAAAAATGTGACCTACCCACAGTTTATAGCAGAGTAATGAAATTTGGAAGTGACAGTTAATGAGGATGTCTGCACACTATGGATATTTTCATTAAAAATGCCCAGAGAGAACAGCTGACAATCTGAAGAACTCATCTTCTTGAAAATCCAAGACAGTTACATTATTATTTCTCAATTTTATTCCAGTATCCTTAGTTCTGCCTTCTTAACTCCTAATTTCTTTTCTTTGGAGTTCATGCATTTTCAACTATCAACTCTGCCAGCTATATTTAAGCTAAACCTCCTCCTTATACCTTCATGAGAATTGCTTCTAGAAGTTATTTTATGACTTTGCTTTTTCTCCTCTCCCAGTACTTGCTGATTAACTCTATCTTCCTGAGACCAAAGAGCTGTCCACAACACTTTTTGCAAATAGGGAAAAAAATTATCCCAGTTTTATTAGCTGACATATAACTGAATTTTATCCTCAGGTATTTCTGCTGCCTGCCCCACTCAAAGAACAGAATCCCCTGCCCTAATGCCCCAGGCTAATCACCATCATCTGCCAGGGAAGGTGCCTACACATGCAATGCCAAACACCATTTTTACCTTAAACTTAAGTTATACCTCATATGCTACCAGGCAGGATTCCTTAATCTGTATTGGTACTTGCTCTCTCAGACCCCTCCTCCTTTGGAATATCTGGATTTCAGATATGTTCTTCCTCTCAAACTCATTAGCTTCATACTATCACAAATTACTCTGCATTGCTGCAGTCCTTAGTTGCTGTATTATCTAGCTGTACTGAAAGCATCACCAGCCTCTTGACCATAGCATTACAGAGAGCAGGGGAGACAAACCAAAAACAGGCACCACACCTGACAGCATCCTGTGGGCCGTACCTGCTCTCCCTGCTGCAGTTATGTGCGTAACAAAAGCCAAATTATGTTATAACCTTCAAGAAACTTACCCCAGCTGCTGGGCTTTGACCATCCCGAATCCACAAATATGACACAATCCCTTGGTCATCAGCAGACCCTGAGCCATCCAAGGTAATAGAGTTGTTTGGAAGCACTAGAACGTGCTTCCCACCAGCATGTGCCCGGGGTGGACTGTTGTTTTCTAGCCATAAAAATAGTGAAGAAGAATTTGCTTTCAAAACCCGCGACATTCAATTGCCAATACACCCACACTGCAATCCCTTACCTGATGATTACAGACTGTAACAACAGAACCTCATGTCAAAGCTACAGGGAAAGGATGAGTGGGCATACAAAATCTGGCTCTGAGCATATTGCGGTTCAGGAGAAAGATCTTTTTCAAAAAGCATTGTGGGATATTCTATCAGATCTTCTCAGTCAAGCAAAAAGGTTTTCTGCCTACTTAGAAACACAGCCCAGCATGAGATCACCATGCTAGGACCTTTTAGTCTGGAAAATTACTTATTATCCAATAGAAGCTTGTGCAAGATAATTTATCTTCAAAATGCCTGTATTTAGGCAAAATGCAAACAGGAAATTTAAGAGTAAGTCTGATCCCCAAATGTTTTTTTGCTCACCATTATCAGTAAAACTAAGGCATGCGTTGGGTATACGGTGAAAAAAAGCCAAAGAAATATGACCATGTTCTCTTTCCAGAAGCCAGACATCACTGATTTTTTTCAGAACACAACTAGCAAGCCAGGGCTCAGGGAAGCTGTGGGCCTGAGTGAAATACCTCACAGGACAAAAACAGCTGGACATAAATAATTCAGCCCTGGGCAGATCTCAAGGGCATTGGCTGTAACAGCATAGGGCTGTGTCTCTTCCAAGGGAAATCAGTTGACTAAACTTGATTATTGGAAAGGAGTATTTTTAAGATCAAACCTGTGACTGTAGACAGAACTTACTGCAACTACATTTCATAGCACAAACAAGACCATGGACACATTTGGGCAGAGCTGTTGCTATGTATTTCTAATCGAACACTAACTGAAACTCTCAAACAATTCAAGCAATGATGCACATGAGTAAAACAAAGTCCAGCTTTTTCTCCAAGATGCACACACAATCCAAATTGAGCAATCCCAATCCCAAATACAAATTGGGCAGAGATTGGATTTGGTGTAGTCAGCATAATGCCACTAAGCCTTGAAGAGAAGGACTCGGGGTGTTGATTGACAAGAAGCTCAGCATGACCCAGCAATGTGCACTTGCAGTTCAGAAAGCCAAGTGCATCCTCAGCTTGCTCAAGTCAACACATCCCTGGAAGTGTCCAAGGCCAGACTAGATGGGACTTTGAGCTACCTGGTCTAGTGGAAGATATGCCAGCCTATAGCAGTAGGTTTAGAACAAGAGGATTTTCAAATCCAAACCATTCTATGATATTATGATTATCCTAAAGCCTCTTCCACAGCATGCAAGTTGGCAAAAAAACCCTCAAAAACCCTAAAATACCCCACAGCAATTGTTTCTCTATATAATTTTAAAAAACCCCAACCAATAAACAATAACAAACCCACCACAACAACACACTACCAAAATGAAAAAACAAACCAAACAAACAACTCAGATCTTTTAATACTAAATTTTTAAATGGAACTTGGTTCACTGAGATGTCACTTCTTGGATGCTACTTTAAAATCCACAGTAAAACTGTTTTTCTGCTCAAAGCTTAATTTCAAAGATAAAATAAAAGTATATCTTCTTAATGATGTAGACATACAATTGTCAAAAGTATTCTTTTCGACCATATTTATTACAACTAATTTTGCATATATTAAAACATTAAAACAGCTTGCATCAAATGAAATTAATTCTGCCAGTCACTCATAATACTACTTCACTACAAAAGAGCAGTTTTCTTAAACACATTTGAAATATAACAACAAATATGTTACACCTTTCTGTTCTGATTTCCTTCCCATTCCGTCAGCAACTGAAGGAACTTTCCAGTTGCCCATCATGCCCTAAGAAGCAGCAGCCAGGCTTACCTTCCTTCACAGTAATGGAGAGCACAGATGCACTGCTCAAGCCCTGTTGGTCTTTCACAGTCAGCCTGAAGTGATAGGTACCAACCTGGAGACCAGTCACAGTTGCTATTGCCTTGTCATCATTTTCCATCTGTACAGAGCTTGGCCCACTGAAACAAAACATCTCACAAAAATAATGGTGCCCAGGCAGCCAAACTGTGAGGTCAGCAGCATTGCTCAGGCCTTTTGATTTTATGTGTTGTAATTCTACCACTGCTATAAGCACTGATGGCTAAAGAACTATTTGCAACATGAGTTTAGGGAATTCATTAAAGCCTTTCTTCAAGACATTTAAAGCACTGGAGCACACATCCCCACCTATTAGAACAGTAGAAAACACTGCTCAGAAGATCAACCTCATCACAGTTCTATTCCATGAGGGCATGAAAATAGAACTATAACCAACAGCTATTTCATGCAAATTATATTGCTTTAAGGCTACCAGCAGATCTCTTCCAGTACCAGGTACGACAGCTGCATGAGCTAAAATACCTTGCCCTTTTATTAAGGATCAGTTAGTTTTGCACATAAGCATACAATTATAAGCTTTTGGAAAACATTTTCAATCATCACTCAAGAGTGATTTAGTCCCCATTACTGGAAGTTCAGGGCAAAGTGACTGACACTTTACTGTTCAATAAACAAGTGACTGAGAAACCCTAGTTCTAAGCACAGATGGAAAAACTTTGTATTTTACAGGATGCAACCCAAGCCTGCTACTTGCTTTTTAACAGGAGACACAGAAGTTCCTGTTATTTTTTCTTAATTTTATAAAAGCAGCCCTCAAAATGAAACATTGCAAAAGACAGGCAGAGACTGCCTGAGCTTTTCAAGCTCAACTTAAAATTGCAGTTTCTTACACTATTACTACCCAAGTGGGATTGTCCTGAAAGCAGTTCTCAGATATAATTCATGATTCATCATTCAACACGATTGGACAAGACGCTCTAGACTCAATCACTTTCACTTTTCTCTATTTTACTGAGGATTAGTAAAATCTTTGGATACCTGATATTTTCCCAGTGATAGAAGACAATGCCTTGGTCATCTTGGCTTTTGCTTCCATCCAATGTAGTACTTTCTACTGGAAAGGTCAATTCCTTGTCAGGTCCAGCCACTGCTACTGGAGGACTGTTATTTTCTGCAAAATTAGTATTTAGTGTATGACATTTTCTAGGTAGTCACTGGCAAGGCTTGCCAATCAGATTTTGCACAGGGTATTTTAATAAAATTTTGATAGATTGGCTCAAAAGGTACAAACCACAAGTATGACATGGACAAGCCAGCAAGTGGGAGAGGTAAGCTCTACAGCAAGCCAAATACCACAGTAAGTGGGATCCCAATTCCCACAGCAAGTACTTCCTTTTTCATAGTGCTATCTGAAGGCACAGTTACACTCCCAAGAATCTTGCTGCATGCTCAATGCATTATATGAAATGTCAGAAAACATGAGTGGTGGGGTATTCTCCTGGTGCCACCAGTCTATCCCTTTCAAAACCTCCCACACAAATATGATTCTTTGCTCTCAGAGAAGATACTGACCCGTTTTGTCTGCTGCTCAAGGCCACTAAATTAATAACAAATCAGAGCCTTTGAGAATTTAGTGCAGAAACATAACCTGTTACTCTTATTTTTAGATTCTGCTTTTGTGAAATGATAAAACTGGCAACATTACCACTTTCCTGGGTATTTATTTACCCTTGGGCCTGACTTTAGCAATAGCATCTTTCTAACTTCACATTATAATGGGTCTAAAAGGCACCACCACACACCACACTTCCAATTTATGTTCTTGATTTCTGCAGTGAATGACTGCTGTAAATTTGCCCCAGAAGGGATCATCTACAAAAGCTATATATTAAGCGGCAACAGAAAGATAAAATATTTCCCCATGGTGGAATGTGAGACCTGCACATGGGCAGAAAAGGCCACAGTGGATGTAAAAGGAAAACATACTGTGGAAAAAAAAAAAGGCATTAAAAAAATCACATGAGGCCCAAACAATTTGGACTTATTCATCATTTGGCTCCGAAACCTAAATAAACATGTGAAAGATGCAGCTTTTGAAAAGTCCTTGATTGACACTTTTTCCTAGGAAACACAATGCAATTCTTTTGAATGAATTCAAATCATACAAGGACTCTTGCAGGATAATGGCAAAACAATAAGAAAACTGAACTAAGCACTCTGAGCAGCTTTCAATACAGACTCTGTAGGATATAAAACTCAGGAGCTATAATTTGGGTTTTAGAAGCACATTCAAACAGAGCTCTGTTGCCTTACATAACCAGGTTGGTGTGAACCCTCAAGATCAGTACTTGGATTTTGCTTGATTCTAGACTTAACCGCCTGCTTTAACAGAAAATGGACAAGTCCTTGATCCAGGGGTACCAGGCACTGGGGCTGCCATGTGGGGAGAGGAGGCATTGGAGAATGGGCCAGCCCTGAGGGACACCCCAGACGTGCTGCACTGACTTACCAGGCTGCACGATGAGTGTGACCTCGGCTGTGGAACGCTGCCGTGCAGAGTCTGTCACAGTCAGCTGGAACGTGTAATCTCCTTCCTGCATTGCGGAGAGCTGCAGGTACGGCGTCCGTACTCCCTTCGCAGCACCGGTAAGGACAGAGCACCAGATAAAACAGAAATAGTCGTGGGTAATGAAAGGTCTTACAGAGAAAATGCAAGGGAAAAGAAATGCTTAAAGTCATAAATACAGTATTTGAGCAAGGAGTCCATGCACCTTGCAGATAAAGAGAAGGCTTAAAATTTGGTGCACAGATGGGGAAATGTAGTCACTATTGCAACTGTTCCTACCAACCCAGAGCAATAAATCCTAATTTCTCCTGTTGGTATAACCACTGCATCATTTCTCCACAACAATAATTGTCAAACACATGGAAAACATTCTGTTCCCAATTAGGAAATTAAACACTGATGAAAATTCCTACAGTTTATTCCATTTCCTTAGTAATATTTTAAAAACCAAACATCATGACATCTTTTCATACTTCTAAAAACTGTTAAATGCAAAACCAAGCTTGACTTGAACCCAGACAAATAGGATTCTGGAAAAAAAAAACATATTAAACAAAACAACAAATCCTGAATTTACTGTTCCAGCAGCATTTGCTGATACCTATAGAAGCTCATAAAGTGACTGGGCCCAGCTATAGGTACTTTTTCTCACAAAATGAATATTTTTGGCACCCTCATATGAGGAATACCAAATAATAATGCAAATAGGTTTGGCTCTTCTGGTTTTTTATGGCTAAAAATGACAATAAAACCAAAGAGACTTGATAAACAATTAACTAACCAGGAGAGGTATTTGTTACATTACACTTTAACAGTGGATATCATATAATACACCACAGACCAGCATCCTCTGGAGTGGTCCAGAGAAGGGCCATGAAGATGGATCAGAGGGCTGGAGCACCTCTCCAAAAAAAAGGCTGAGAAAGTTGGGGTTGCTCAGCCTGAAGAAGAGAAGGCTCTGGTAAGACCTCATGGCATTCTTCCAGTACCTAAAGGGGGCTTATAAAAGGAGAGAGAGGGACTTTTTATATGGGCAGATAGTGACAAGATAAGAGGGAATAGTTTCAAAGTGAAAGAGGGTGAGGTTACATTAGGTATTAGAAGAAATTATTTACTCAGAGGTGGTGAAGCACCAGCACAGATTGCCCAGAGAATCTGTGGATACCTCAATCACTGGAACTGTTTAACGCCAAATTGGATGGGGCCCTGAACAACCTGGTCTAGAGAGTAACATCCCTTCCCATGGCAAGGGGTTGGAACAAGATGATCTTTATTGTCCCTTCCAACCCAAATCGTTCTATGATTCTATGATCCTCAGCTTCAGACACATGAAAAAGATTACTAGTCTTGGAAAGAAACTATAACGTGCACTTGCATTTCTACATTAAATATCCAGTGAATCCACTGGTTATCTCCAGAAGTCATTCCCTTCCTTCAAAAAGGTTGCTTTAAGACAGAACAGCTTTCAAAAACTACATGTTCAGTTTGCTTGGGTGTTTTTGGCAAGTTTTTATCTTGAATGACCAGAAAAAGCCATTATGCTGTAAGTCTTTCCATAATTTTTAATTTCCTCTACAGTATAGTCTTGCATTCATATTATTACTTCTTCCTAAATAGATCTACAGTGATGTCTTTTCAGTTCTGAAGGTCTAAAGCATTTGCCAACATGGCAGAAATCAAGTCTCAAAAAATGGCTCCTGAATTTCAGCTGGATTCATTACATTAATTATCTCAACTGCCTACAGAGCTGTAACAATCTCCAACTTACCGAATGCAAGTCCAGTGGAAATATTGATTAACTTCTCAGATTAAAAAAAGCCCAAACCCAAAACAAGAACAAAAACAATCATGAAAATAAGAGAAATAACTGTTTAACTGGAAACCCATGTTTTAGTGAGCATAAAAGTCCATGAAAGTCCACCACAGAGCATGGCTGCATAAACACTGCCAAAAGGTCTTGTCATCTTTCACTCAGAAAACTAAGTTTCTGTTTGAGTTCGACTCTCTCCAGGAGGAAGTGTTTCAAGAAAACCCTGACTATCCCCATATTCTCCTATAGCCAGTTTTCAGCCCGCCCAGAGCCTCAGAAGATGGGAGCCTGTGAAACAGCCTCTAGGGTTCTCGGACAGACAATGTGAACTTGAAGTCTTTCCAAATCACCAGGGAACAAGCAGTTTTGTTTGGCCCCAAAGAATTTAAAAATATATGAAAAAATAAGTATCTAAAATAAGAGAACACACGTGAGAGAAAAACAAAAAGAAAAGTAACATCACTCTAGGTATTTCAGAGCTTCTGAGCAGTTACTTAGGTATATGTCTGCTCATGTTAGAGGCAAAGATAAAAGAGCTGTTCAACCCTATGCAAGGAGAAATACACATACCTGCATTGCTACAACCTTTCCTTTGCTTTTGGGACTGAGTGACCACTCATAGCTGACAATTTCATGGTCATCACTGCTCTGGTTTCCATTCAGTGTGATGAAATTCTGGGGCAAAGTGACTGCCTGATTTGGTCCTGCATTAGCAATAGGTGGGTAATCCACTGGCTTGTTGACAGTCAGAGATGCAATGGTGGAGTTGGCTGCTCCATCTGAATCAATCACTGTGAGTCTACAACAGGAAAAACAGTATCTGTTAAGATGAACTTCTGCCAACTTCTAAATTGAAATATTAGTATTTTTCTGGCACTTTTTCAAACACCACCTAAACAAAAAACACTGATTATATGATATGAACTTCTGCTTCAGACACACATATCCCTCAACTAAGGCAGGAAAGAAATTCAGAAAACTTTACAAACACATCTTTCAACCTTTAAGAAAAACAACAACAAAAACCATTGTTATTCTGGATCCTGCTGACAACAGCAACTTCCCCATTCAGTACAAACTCTTTTGGAAATGTACTCAATAAAAACCAGGGATTTTACCCATCACTTACAATGAAACAGTATAGTGAAACATCTAAAACTATGCTGGATGTTCAGAAGCTCTGCTTATAGAACAGCAGCTGATCCTCACTTCTTATTTCTGGCACACCATTAGTAATTTTAATGAAGCTTAATATCAATGTCAAGTTACAAAATTAAAAATGTACAGGGTTTTAAAAAAACCCAGACATTACTGCCTCTCAGAAGCACCAAGTCACCT
>PYHW01009964.1:279444-301456 GCA_013186435.1 Turdus rufiventris
GTCCTCGCTATGAACGACAGAGCGGCTTATATTCGGGTGCGGCTTATTTAAGGACAAAAACCGAAATGTTTGCCAATACCCAGAGATGTGGCTTATAGTCCATGCAGCTTATATTCGTGAAACTACTGTATTTTTTCTAATTATCAGACTCAAGGATTCTGAGAACAGAACACCTTATCTGCGTTATCCTGCTGCACATCATAGTCTAAAACCACCATCATCCCTTCTCAAATTCCATGCCCCTCTCATGTTTTAAAAGCATTATAAAAATTAACTCAGCGCTTAGATCTGTAATGCCACTGTGCATTAGCAGCATGAAACTCATGAAGCAGGCCTAATTTTATTGATGGATGAGCTTATGTTCCCCGCTTAAAACTTATAGCCTTTGGATACCAGAGGGTCTACTAGTACTGCTCTGCTAACTTCTTCCAGTGAGTCACCAGAGGTAAGAAGTAAAGATCACTCTAACACTATTACACCAGGTCCAGGTTCACTCTTTTGTACACTTTTAAGGAAACCTCACAGTGCCCTAAAAGGAACTTTACTCCTTATCACCTGATGAAAAAGAAAAGTCCTTTAGTGATTCAGCTGCTTCTTAAGACAATCCTATCCACTTCAACCTCTTCTACGTGGTAACACGACTGTAAGTCATACGAGAATTGTAACATTATAAAGCAATAACCTAAGATTTTAAAATATTTGAAAACTAAAGTAATTGCCAAGTAGCCTCACCACACTCTCTCTGCTTCCTGAAGGGCAAACATACCTCTTTTTGCAAAGCATCTTCAGGTTGTGCAAGTGGAACAGCTGCTTCCCTTTCAAGTGTCTTCCCAGGGAGCGGTGTAATCTCCGGAAGGGATGACCTCTCTGTGGAGTGTTCATTGATGGAAGGCAGCTCAGAGCTGTTTTTATTCAGAAGGCTTTCCACCTTCCCAGCCTCCCCCTTCTTTTCAGCAAAATCTTCCTGGTTACCTCCATCATCACCTGTGGAATTGTTGAAGCCATTGTCACCTGCCACCATCAGGCCCCAGTCAGCATAATCCATACTGTCCTTCTGTGGGTGTTTGATGCCCACCTGAAAGGGGTCCTGCTCCAACTCTTTATAATCATCAATGTATTCAGGTATCTCCTCAAGGCTGGGATCTTTTCCAAGCAGAGACAGCTTCTTCAGGCTACTCACTTCCTCTGATGGGTCATTCTGGAGTCCCACAGAGTGGACCATGCTTGGGATCACTTGCCCAAACCCTAGCAGTGAGGCTGGTCTCTGAGAAGGCCTCAGCACAAAGGTAATGTAGGACTTCACAGTTTCAATTTTTTTAGGTTCACAGTTATCCTTGTGTTGGCAGTTCACGATGTAACAGCGCCGTTCAAACATCCAGGACAAGTCACAACCAGAGAGGTCACAACATGCTGCGATGCAGTCGGACACTGACAAAGCGTGAGGAACCCGCATGATTTTAGTGGTTTCTAAGTTGGGAGATATTACTGCACCTGAGTACGTGGCTCCTTCTCTGCACTGCTCACAATTGGAACCTGTAACAACACCACCAACATAAAGCACAGCACTACAACCAAGCCATAATATAGTTTACTGTGACCATAAATGGCTTACAAGAGAGAGACAGGTAGTATCCTGTTTAAAAAAGCTGATTTCCTTTCACTAACATCACCACTATATTTTAAAAGCATGTCCCTTTGCATATTTGTACTTTGGAGGATTTTTCAGTGAAAGGCCTTGACATATTTTGCAGAAGTACCTTTTACTCCTGTGCTACATATTCAAATACATAGAGATAAAAGCAAGTTGCCAATACTTAAAAACAAGAACAGAGCAGAGAATACAAAAAAAAAAAAAAAAAAAAAAAAAAAAAAAAAAAAAAAGGGGTACCTTCATTACTTCCACAGCATGCCCCTACTGGGATCTTTAAGAATGTTTTAAAACAAAACTCAAATAAGATGCTGTAGTACATCATTGTAGCACATCATTGCTTCATTTGAGGGAGAAGGGAGCAAAACTCTAAATAGGAGAAAGATTTATCGTCTCATCCAAATGTCATGAAGAGTTCCTCAGTACAACACACTGGTCTTAATATAAAACCTGGACCAATTTCTCAAACTTTTGCTGCTTTACCCACAAGTTCATATGAAAACCCAAGAGCTTCCTCCAGTATGGAGCTCCTTCCTTCATTTGCAGTAGAGCTGCAATATTTTAATGTGACATCAGAATTATTTTCATAGCACATTACAGACCGAGTGTGAAATAGTCAAAAAAAGCATGAATCAACATATTATACATTCCAGTCAGTTTTTAACATCTTTTCTAGGTTTTTTCCCTTGTTATAACTGCTCTTCACAATTCCTCTCCCTAAAATCTGATTATGTTCCAATAAAGTTGAGTAAAACCAGACAATTATTCTCTCTGGTTTATAACTGGACTTGCTAACTCAATGAATAAAAACAAACATGCCCCCACTGTAGAGCTAATGCAGGAATGGAAGACAAAGGTGATTTTGCATGCTTTTTACCTCATTATTCACAACAGTATAGGTCAGGAAAAATGAAATCAAGGAGCAGGAATAGGCAGGCAATAGAGGTTAGGTATGAATATGAGATGCAGAGATTCTCCAACACATGCAGTGTGTCCAGCATCACATTACAGTTCCCACCACCTCATCTGGGCTGAACTGCAGCACACTCCTTCGCAATACATGGTCTGAATACAACTATCAAAATATATGTGGAGAATCAAACTGCCTAGGAAGAATGTAAAGCTTGCAAAGTAGGTTAGTTCAATGCAAAAAAAACAAAACAAAACAAAACAAAACAAAACAAACAAACAAAAAAAAAACCCCAAAAAAACCCAAATCAAACAAACAAAAAGAAATTGTACCACATATATACTGAGGGGTAGAGTAGACAAGATGGTATGATGGTTTTGCAGAGCTGGCTGTGTGGGGTAAGGAAAAACATGAAAACAAATTTTAAAGAAGACTGATGACTTGCAAATAGGTATAGCTGAATGATAGAGAGCTTCAAGTACCATTTTCCTGCTGCAGCTACTCCTTCACACACAGTAGGATGCTGACAACTGTTCCACTTCACACTTCCAGTGAAAAAAAAAAATCTATCCAGGGAAACATGCACCTAAAACAACCTATCCTGTTCTTACACAGCCCAGACAAGAAGTGTCCTTGTCTGTACTCAGAAGATGCTCAAGATCTCTGCATTTATTTTTTTTTCTGTTACACTGCATATAAACTTTTCCTCTACATTCCCTTTTACCTGCAAGAACATAAGTCCCTGGCAGAGACTTGGAACTGTCATCACAAGTCTTTCCTTTAAGTTGTCTGCACAATTTAGAACAGGAGAGCCAGAAAAATTCTGGATTAAAATGAAGTATAGGAGTCAGGCATCCCATTCAACCATTCTGTCTTTTTGCAACTCATATGCATTTAATTAATCCTATAAATCAGTAGAGAGATGAGAAACAGGCCTTTAAAAAGGGAAAACAGAAACATGACTGTGAAAATGTGTTATATTAGGTCAGCAACAAATCATTACAATGAATATTTTAGGAAGAACTTTGTTAATGTGAGCCAAAAGCTCCTTTGATGGCTGTTTTCATAGTGAAGAGTGTGTTAAAAAAAATAAAACTGAAGATTTCACTACTTATTTGTTCAGAACAGGATTACCAATAGCTCTTGTTTTAGAGACAGGCCTACACAACTGGGATGCTGCACAGCTCTAACCTGAGGACAGACTTAAAGTCCTCAATCAGCTTCAAATCTCACTCTGCCACTTTCAGTTTGACATATCAGCTATCACACTGCAGAGACAACATCCTTCAAAATTTATGGCGCATCTTTAGCCATAGAGAGAAGACTGATTCCCTTCATTAAAAGCAAAAACCCTATGGAACATGAGTCAATAGCCTAAAACTTCTGCAAGCTAAGTGTTTCCCCTTCCTCTTAGCTGCACCCTGTTACATCTCACTAGGACAATACTGACATATCCAGAGACCTAGTCAGGGAAGTTGGTTACCATAAAAAAACCCCCAACCTATATCTTCCACCAAAATCCTGACAGAGTCACAGTGTGGAATACAGTTTTGTTTTAAAGATATTCCCTCCTTCAATGAGGGAACATCCAGACATCTTTGGGCTTCACACTTCTGCTCCATCACATTTTGGGAGTATGAGTCCATTGATGTCAAGAGCCCATCAGGAACACAGCTGTCCCCCTGTTGCAGTTGGCTGGAGACCTTTCTTAAAGTGGACATGGAAACCTAAGAGTTGCTCTCCCCCATGCTCACACAGCCATGAGCACTTGAATGACTTGGTGGCAAGTATTCTTCAGTCAGTAGCAAATTGTGATGGTGTACTAACACGGAGGACATCACAGCTCATCACCCCAGCAAGAAGGCCTGCACGGGCAGAACTATCCACTCTGTTTGCTTTCCCTAGCAGCAAGCACTGTAAGAAAAAGTAGAAAGAAGGGGCAAGAGGAAATGTACAGTAATAGAGAAAAGCTCAGACCTTGCACCAAGTCACATTTGACTAGAATCCCATTACCTTTTGCTGGCAGCATGGCATTGAGAGCCCACAAAGCACATTACTCTCACAGCCTAAAAGCCTCTGAACTATCTGAGCATGGAGGATCCTATAGCTACAGGAAGAGTAGGATTGTCCCTGTTATTTTGCCATATGCTCCATCCACTTCCTTTTAGCAGCAAACAAGTTCTATTCTGGTTTTAGGCTTTGTGTTCTTTTCTAAATCTATCCAAGTAACTTTTACTTCATTTGGTGAATTTTGAGATGAAAGACATTGTATCAGTAAAAAATAAAGTTTCATTTTTTCCTACTACCATAATAACATACTGAAACAATTTTGATAAGGTTCTAGAAGCAAAATTAAAATAAGTTTTTTTTTTAGTGACAGTCATCTAAGAGGAAAAATTAAAACTCTAAACTTCAAGCTAGAGAGAATTTCCACAGCAGAGCTATAAACCCCTGCAAAGCACATTTCATACCATAAATGATAAATAAAGGCTTATACTCCAACAGCTTTGGTAATGCCCTACAAAAGGTACTGTTTTGGAAACCAAAAAAGCAGTATCACTGACTTCTGAACATTTCAACATTTGAAATGTCACTGCATTGGTTCCTCTAGCAGCAGCTAACATCTCTGCACATGAAAGCATTTTCATTCTTTCACTACAGGCTGCCCTGAGGTTGTTTGGATCCCGAGGTCTCTCAAGTCTTTAAACACAGATACATATGTGATAACAAAGTACCCTTTTGGGTGTTGGTAAAGGTGCTGACTGAGGAACAAACAGATTTAAAAAATGCTCAGTTACATAAAAGCAAATCCTCAACACAAGCTGTCAACAGTAATCTAGTTACATCAGCAAATAATGATCTGCAAAACCTTCATGGTCATTACAGCAGTTTCCACACTTCTTTTGTCCAGGATCTGTCAAAGCATCATAATTAGTTCAGTGGGTCTGATGATCCTTTCCAAGTACTGTTTTCATTCCATGAATTGTCATCATCCCTGTTTGTTGCTGATAAATCAACTAAGTGCGATTTAAAAAGAAGGGGGGAAAAAAATAAAAATAAATAAGAAGGGTAGATGCATAGTTGCAACTATTTCATCTCTCCACAAGGAAACACCAGACCACTTCCAACAGAGATACGGACAATGTGAACTAACCCGGCATACGGCATAACTCACTATAATCTCAAAGATTGTAATCAAGCACTACACCATCTTGTATCTCTGGAAAGATCTGTGTGAACCAGGACACTAGAACATCTAGGCATGGTAGTATAAGTAACAAAGAATGCACCACTACCTCAAGGCAGTGATTCCACTGTCATTACAAAGGCACACCTACATCTTAAAGTGTCCCTTGACATTCCTGGCCTGGGCTTCACATGTTAGACATGTGGGAAGAAAAGGGTATTAATCTTTTTCAAAGTCCAAGATCAGTAGTAGAGAAATATGTTGAAAATGGAGGGCTTGTAATGTATTTAGAAACACCTTCTGCTAGAGTAAGGAAAAGAACATTGGTGAAAGCTATCATAGAATCTGGGAGGTCATATAATCTACATCTGGGTTATGTGGACTTGAAAACAGGAGACTAAATAGCACAACACCTGCAATTACCTGGTAATCACTGCTAATACTTTTGTTGGAGTGGCTAATCTCAAACCAAAGCACACAACACACACACACAATATGACAAAACAGAAAGTCAGCCACGAGAACACTATTCATAATATTTGCAGAAATGCATTTTAACAGCAGTATTTGCAAGGTCTGCTTCAAATGCCAAATCGAAATATGCTTGTTCGAGATGAGAGCTAGACTTGATTGTTTCCAAAACACTGGGCTCCCAGTTGCAAAGTAAACTCATGTTTCTGTGCTGGAAAACAGTATCTCCCCTCTCTCATAGAGAAAAAATAAATTGATGCATTAGCAAAAAAAAACCTAATTAATGGCCAGAATAATTGAAATGTATTTCAATATAAGCTACTTTCATCAATGAATGGATTCAAAAAAGTGAAATGAGATTATAAGCATGCTAAGGAAGGTCTATATGGATAAATTTGGAGCTGAATCCACATTTTGGAAATCAATCACCCAAAATGCATGAGATGTTGAGTGATGAAGGCATGGTACACACTCATACCTATTGCTACACTCTGCTAAAGCCTCCTGAACATTAGTCAGTGATGCATATCTGTATCAATTAGGTTAATGTGGCAAATCTTGATAGCTGGGGGCGGGGGAAATGGACTGCCGGAATGTCTTTGTGAGAAGATACCAGAAAATGCCCCATGTCAGGACAGAACCTGACAAGACTGACTCAAAACTGGCCAACGCTGAGACAGGGAGGGTGGCAAAAAGTCTGGCACAGCCACAGCAGGCAGGAGAGAGGAGTAAGAAAATGTGAGAAAAGCCATTCTGTATACAGGAAGCTCAGTGAAGAAGGGGTAGGAAGTGATCCAGGGCCAGTGCAGGGACTACCCTGCAGCTGTGGTGAAAATCATGGTCAAGCACATTGTCCTGCTGCAGTCCACGGAGATCCACAGTGAAGCACATACCTACCCCTGCAGCTCATGGAGGACCCCACCCCAAAGCAGGTGGGTAAGCCCTGAAGGAAGTTGTGAACCCTTGAAAAACCCAGGCTGGAGCAGGCTCCTGGCCTGAACCGCAACCCCATGCACAGGAGACCACATGGAAACACATCTTCTAGCAGGACCTGTGACCCCACAGGGGACCCACACTGGAGCAGGCTGTTCCTTAAGGACTTTCATGTGAAAATGACCCACAGTGATGTAGCTTTTGAAGAATTTGAGCCTGTAAGAGAGACCCCATGCTGGAACAGGGAAAGGGTGTGAGGAGAAAGGAGCAACAGAGAGCAAGTACTGTGAACTAATTGCAATCCTCATTCCCTGACTCTCTGAGCTGCTCAGGGGAAGAAGAAAAAAGAATTGGGAATAAAGTTGAATATACAAAGATGGGATAAGTGAGGGCAGATGTTTTTATGGTAGTTCTTACTTCCCATTATCCTGCTCTCCTTAATCGACAATAAATTAAATAAACTTCACTAAGTCAAGTCTCCTCTGCTCTTGACTGTAACTGGTACATGACCTCCCTGTCTCAATCTCAGTTCATGGAGCTTTTAATCTTACTTTTCTCTCCCATCTTGCTGAGAAAAGGAAGCAATAGAGTGACTTGCTGTGCCTGGCAGCCAGCAAAGGTCAAACCACACATTCATTAAAAGCAGTAAAACACTATTAGTCAAAAACTGTCATGCACAAAATAAAACTAAATAAACATCACCCGCACAGGACAGAGTAGCCCACCTCAATTTCTTTTAATGAACCACAGCATATTCTTTAATATCCTTCCAACATTATTCATCAGTGAGGGTGTTTCTCTCTTCTCTTAGTGATGGAATGTTAAGCCTTTCTTTCCTATATTAAGTCAGTCTTCTCATTATCTTAAATCAAAGCAAGTATGGAGATAACTTGGTGTTTTTTTTAAGAAAAGGTGGCCTTTAAAAGCACAAGCTCATGTGCAGAAAAAAACTGCAGAATGAACATCTAGCAAATTCCTGATTCTTAGCCAATTCACCTTAAAACCTGCACTAAAAAGATGTCCTTTTGACTTAGAAGAAATGAACTTTTACTGATACCTTATAGCACACATATCCAGGAAATTAGCAGGAACCTCCCAGTTTAATTAAATATTAATTGTATTAAAAATACTGCAAAATATTGAGATGTAAATAAATACAAAAATTTTTATTAAAATAAAAGCTATGAGCTATTATATTATCCTCTAAACACTGTGAGCTGGTAGTTGAGATACAGGTAGAGGCTTGAAATACAGCCAGCATTTTGAGAGCAACGGTCTTGCTCTCAGACAAGCCAAGAGAGCGTAGGAAATTTCCCACTAAAAACAGGTAACTTCCTATATGTATGTGGAAGATATTCTAATCTGCTAACAATTAACTGTACTACCAAAAGCATGAAACTGTGACATTCTCTACAAGCAAATTTCAGTATTTACTGCACATTACTGTCTTCTGTTTAAGTTGCTGTGTGCTTTTTTTCTAAAGATACTGGCATAGACCCTACAGCAGGTTATTCAGTATTTCATAGGAGTGGATTTTATTTAAAAAGGCGTACTTGTTCACTACAGTGACAAAAAACTCAGCTCCATGTTCTCTTCAAAACGCTTAGCACTATGAGATCCTCATGGCGATCTTGACGACTACCTCGAACTATCTACGAGCTCAGACACAGTTAATGCCTATCCCTCTCAGCTGTAGGCTAATATGCATCCCCTTTCATCCAACTTTTCCAAATTCTGCAGTCAGCTTAAGCCTTAGCACATTAAGCAAGTCTCTCCCTCATGAAACAGCCCATTCTGTTTATACTAAAAGAGAAGAAAACCAGATAAGGGTGCATTATTTTCTCAATTTCTGCTAATATGGATACTACCAGTACCACCACAGACAGAACTCAAACTATATTTTTTTAAGGAAAAAAAACCCTCCTTCTTCATATATTTTTCTTCAGTTACCATATCAAAACTACCTGTACCAGATTAAGACTCTCTCTGACGGAGGCAGCATCATTCTTCATCTGTCTGGTTATGAAAATAAATTACCTATTCCTGTGGCTGAAGCAGAAACTTTCAGGACTTTCCTGTGTTTTTTGAAAGGATTGATATGTTTGTAGAGAGTATCATGAGGTGAGAGATGTGAACCAGTGCACTCAAGTTACCCATATATGAACCACCTTATGATAATTCAGAACAAAAATGTAGCTCAGAAGGCAAGCAACACATTATTCTTCAACTGCTCTCCTGCAAGAGAAAAAGAGGGAAAACCAAACCTTCCCACCACCCACTCTTGCCCCATGCATCTCCCCTAAAACAGCCTGCTGAAATTGGCTTCAAACATCTACTCACAACTGCCTTCCTCCACTGCAACTTACCAAAGCTTTTTGCACTGAGCAGTCACAAGATTTCCTAGCTTTTACCTTATTAATATTTATTTCACAGCTGTATACAAACTCCAGGAGCATTTAATTCACTTGTTCTGTCTGGATGACTCAGACACAGGAGAAGTAAACTCCTACCTGTTATTGTCCATAGGAACAGGCAGAGAACACCAGGTTTAAATGCCATGCTGCACCAGGAAGGCAATGACTATTGCTTTTCCGGCCGGTCGTGTGGAAATTATTGGTCTTAATGCTGGTTTTTTTTTCTAATATTGTTTAGTGCCCTGCTGTGGCCATCAAGCACTGAAACAGACAGCACAGGAAAAAATAGGTCAGATGTGAGCATTAATTAGAATGTCATAGTAAAAGACAATAGACAGGCGACATGCAGGCTTTATCATTACTTCCAGACTTCTTGATGGATGACATAGTAGATCAGGCACGCTGAAGACACAGAACCAATTACCCACCTGGAAATCTCTTTCTCTAGAGATACAAAAACACCCCAGAAATATTTGCACTCTTGGGCTCCAGTACCTCAAACCCCACAAATACTCTGTCTGCAGATACTCAGATCCTGGTTTAGCTGTGACTTTAAACTAGCAGGTACTTTTAACTGAGGACTCACAGACAGCATTTTCCAAGCTAAAATCCATGCAGTGTTAAGCCAGCTTTTAAAGCAGTGCTCAAACTATTCTTTCCCAGCTATCAAGGCAATGCTTGCAGACACTACTCCATAATTTCTAGGGAGACATTCTTTGTCAGGACACTAAATTCTACAAGTAAGGTATCCTAAGCAACAAATAGATGTAAGGAATGAATAGCTCAAAGCAACGTTACTCATGCAAGGAAAAAACTAGTTAAGCCAAACTCCCCCCACACAAAGGATCCTAAATGTATGCTTGACCAAGAAACATTTCTGTAAATGAAAACACAGGTAGTGTTTTTTTCAGTGGACAGCCCTCCTCAAGGCAGAGTATCACACGTTCATTACATGACTTTCATTTCAGCTGCCTGTATCTCCATATGATAGAAATGCTGCTAACTGGTTGCTCTAGTCAGGTTCCTTGACACACATAATTTTATTTGATGAAAGATCATCTCAGTCTTTTCCCTTGCAAAAGGAAAAGTAAGTTACCTAGACAAGCCAGGGCTGATTGAGCTAGAATAGAAACCCTAGCAGCTCAGCAGTTGGACTTCTGCTCTCCGAGAAGGGATCCTTTATAGGTGGCATGTCTCTCAACCACAGGAACAACTGGATCCTGATCTGCCACACGCACTTCTGTGACTGACCACAGCTCTTCCAAAACAAGACATGTATTTATCTCAAGACAAAAGGGACTAGATGTTTGTTTTAGATGTTAGCAGTTCTATCAACAGCTGACCGGATCAACTGATGGAGTAAATATTTCCCCCATTTCGTTCATTAAAGAGTGTGGCTGCCTCCCTGAGGAAGCCAGACCAGCATGAACCAAGTGAACAGGTGGCTTAAGCTGATACAGAGTATAAAAACTAAACAACTAACAAACAAGTTTCAAAAACAGCAATGGGCCTCAGCCAGCTTCAACCCACACTTTCCACCCCAGTGACAGAGGGCACCCAGTGCTGTGATGCTGGGATTATAGACACCAGTGATGGGAATCATATTGGTATTGAGATAGAATTGTATATTGCCGTTGCTACCTTTTGCCAAGTATAATAGATATATGCAGTGTGATTTTGGTACACTTTATATTGCTTCACTAAATGAGAAATTACATGTCACAATATCTCCAAATAATGAAATCTGATATTAGACATTGCATGCTCTACACATGGAATATCTATACGAGCCTGGTCAAAGAACACTGACAATTTCTCCTCAAGCCTGTAGTAGAAGCATTAACTTTGCTCAAAACACAAACAAAATTACTACAGAACATGACTTGAGCAAGGACTGTCCCAAGTACAAGAAGATAAGGCTTTGGGCAAGGCCCCCATAAAACTCGGAGATACTATTACTAACTTTCCAAAAGCCTGATACTTGACTTCTGTGAACTTTGTTCTATTCAATATAAAACAAAACCTCCTTCCTAAGGCAGCTGCCCTAGTGAAGAGTAAGCTGGTCTCCCAATCTATTCCTATGCTGCACAACTAGAAAAATTATCTCTGATCACAAAAAACAAATAAAAAAATCAAACACACAATACCATACTGCTTCTAAGATTATGTTATTTTAATATCTGCAATTAAATGTTCTCTCAGGAAGCAATTCCTCACATTATACACATAGCTTTGCTCCTCTGTAACAAACTTAGTAATGCCTGACCTGAGAGACAGCAAAAGGTTTTCTGGATGCTTCCAGGTATACTTCTCTGTTAAAAAATTTTCAGCAACAGGGCCATTTTTTGCTGTCTTACATTACCTAATTGCTCCTCTGTCCTTCCATCAACTATAAACTTAACTGGTTCTGTAGCAGACAAAAAGACCAAAAGTTCTTATTTTTTTTAAGCCAAGTCATTCTAAATGTTCCACTTAAGCAGCCACTGAAAGAGCAGTGTCAGGCTACAGAAGAGAAATTAACACTTTTGCACAAGAGGGAAAGAGTCAGCCCTGAAGGCCCAACAGCATGGAGCCTTGTCTTCTGATTTGATTGTAAAGGTGAAGCAAGCTGAATTGTTTAATTTCACACTGAAATGAACTATGGAGATTAACACAACCCATCCACAGAATGGCTGAGGTTAGAAGGGACTTCTGGAAGTCATCTTTTCTACCTGCAGCTCAAGTGGGCAGCCTGGAGCTGGCTCCCAAGCACCATGTCCAGACAGATCCAAGGATGGAGACTCTACAGCCTTCCTGGACAATCTGCCAGTATATGGCCACCCTCACCGTGAGAAAGTCTATTAATCCAGATCTCAGTTAAGCACACAGGGTTCTCCATCTGAAAAGAGATGATTTCTTAAGCTTTTCCTTAAGCTGAATACAGCAGCATACACTTGCTCATGCACATTTATTCTAACACATTACTCAAAGCAATTATTTTCATTTGGTGTTTTATTTCAGAACATTCAAACTAAACCAGAGAGATGTACAGCGCATACAATTTTTATAGACTTCACCTTTCAATGGTTTTTGAAATGTTCCTGTGGCTTTTCAGAAAAAAATCAGAGGAACAGAAGGACCATATGTTCCTACTAAATATTTCCAACTTATTAGCACAAACCCCCAAATACATCATCCTTGAGGGATAGAAGAGATATTATTATGGTAAGACCAGAGTTTCACATACAGCCTTTTTCTTGTTTCTATGGAAATCCTTCTAGACTTGGAAAAGCTGTTAGCCACAAAAAAAGGCATGATTTGCAGAAGAAGTTACTATGGCAGATCAAGGTTTCAGAGATACTGTGCATTTGTTGTAACCTTCACCCATTCCCAGAAACAGTCAAATGCCTAAGAGAGACTTTTAGTTCTTTAGCCTAAGGAAAAACACATCAGGCTTGGTATCAGAACATCATGAGGTCAAAATTAACCACAACCACAGGCGGAAAAATAATTTGTTTACTTTATAGGCCTTTTCCTCTGCAAGGCCAACTTTATAATCTCATTGTCACTATAAAGAGACAAGTAGCAGCTTCTCTTTCCTACAGAATAGCTCCCTGAGGAATCCACATGATTACTTTTAGCAACACTAAGAAAAACACTGAGAGATGGTGCAAATGATCCAGACTTTTTCAACATTACTTGTCCAAGGCTCAGGAAAAAAAATTCTTGAAGCAAATGGTCATGGATTTGTTTTTGTTTGGTGTTTGTTTGTTGCTGTTTTGTTTTGTTTGTTTTTTAAATTTATATTAAGAAAACATGACTTAGCAAAGCTACAAAATACCAGACTTCAGACCACATGTACAATCTTCAGTGAATGCACAAAAGCAGCACTGTGTCCTCCCATGCTCCTTTGTGGCTCCACATCTATTGATGTTTAATTTCCACATAATAAAAGAGCTCGCATTCACTGCAACACTAGCTTGTGCTTCCTGATACTAGGATCAAGCCCAGACACAAAGCACACCCAGTCACAATTCAGTGCACAGCTTCTAACCCACAGATGAGAACAAAGCTACCAGACACTGCACGCCTTCCTAAATTGTTAAAACAGTAAACAGTGCTGCAGTGTGCGCATGTAATGCTCCTCTTACTTTCCCCATGATACTTTTCTGTTCCACACAAGTGCAAGTTTCATCACACAAACACAAGACACAGTAAAATTTAAGGTGGCCAGCCCTGAGATCCCACCAGTTAAACATAACTAAGGCCATGAGATTAATTTGCTAGCTGAATCTCTATCCTTCACATAGAACACAAAGACTTATTTTTATAACAATACAAGCAGACAGCATTGCTGGTAATTACTTTGGCATTTCTTGGCTCTTAAGAGTTCAAGTCTGACTTGCACTCTTAGCTAGAAGTAGGATGGCAGCCTTGAGCAGTAGGTATGGCGAAAACAGGGATGCATTATACATATATTGCCTTACTGTGAAAACTGTATTTTTCTGTTCCAGCTGGCAGCTTTTGGCAGTGCTCCAACCAACAGGATAAGGAGAAATTCTGAAGTGATCCTTCTAAACAAACACTTCGACTTCATGATCTTTTAAACATATGCGGTTGCTGATCAGGACTATATCTTTTCATGGATAATACATGAAGTACAACAGACTTTCAAGGTAAGGAATTACCTTCATATTCCTCCTCTCCTCCATCCCAAATCTCACTCTGCATTTTGGTTCATCTTCACTTTAATGCAGACTAAAGTAATTTTCTCCCATTGAGAGAGAAAGGGGTCAGCCAAGCAGAACTATATTGCCACTTCCTACACATAATTAGGCCAGGGCCATTAGCAGTAAGAACGTGTACAGACTGAATTACCTGTGTCTGGGAATACATTCAAATCCTTCAGCTGCAAAACTGCAAATAGAGCATAAAGGAGTATGCTGGTGCTCCACAAGAGGTGTAGCAGAATCTCTGCATGCCAACAAAATCAGAGATAGGGACAAATGGTGTCATGAAGCCAGTCAGAGAGCACTACCAGGCAGCAGAAACTTCCAGGAGAATGAGGGCCCTGAAAACACTGGGCCCAGTCACACTGGCATCTGTGGGAAAGGCAGGTAGGAGCTCCTTGCCTCCTTTGCCGTTCTGGTTATTAGCACAACCACAGAACATTCTGGGGGAAAAAAAAAAAACAAAACAACAGGCTTTTTTTGTGTTTAAAAAATATAAAGCAGACTGGGTGAGTAAATGAACATATAACCACACCTAATGAAAGTGTCTATACACATACACACACACACACACACATTTGTCAGCATTTCTATTAAATGTTATACAAGACAATCCTTCAGGAAATCCACCTCTCATGAAGAATTTAAAATAGTTATTTTATCAGTTATGGTACCTGCATTAATACCTGAGACAGTTACTTAATAGCTGAGCATTAACATTGCATAAATACTGCAGAAGGAAAGAAAATTAAACTTCTTGCCAGTAGCATTTGTCCCTAGTAACAGAGAGAAAAACTCAGGAGATGTGCAGACACTAGAACTTCTAACAGTAACACATGCTATATGAAGACACATCATCAAAACAGCCACATGTTAGGCATCTAAATAAAGGAGATAATTTTCAAGCCCTTCAGCAGATGTGGAAGATATTGCAGAGTCATCAATGCTTATTACCTGTGCAATGTCACCTTCCTCTCACACAATTTTCTAACAATAGGTACCTATACTTGAAAACAAAACCATGACTTCTGATGGAATGCTACTGCAGCTGTAGGATATAGCTATAATTGCAAATGTCTCTCTGCTTTATTAAGAGGGTCTCCTGTAGGTCTTAGTGAAGGCTGATATTAGACTGGTATTACATCCCAACTCTGAATCAATTTCCTCAGTAAGGTCCAGGGCAGAAACAGCAAGTTAATGGTGATAAAACAACAAATTGAATAGCTTAATATAATGTGCCATGTTAAGTTGGATTGGATACGTGCTCCACTAGCTTCACTGGTAGCCACAGCTTTGTCAACTACTAAGTGACATCGAATAGCCAGATAAAGAGAAAAGAACAGTGCTACACAAAAAGAGCAATTTTATTCTACGAGATTTCAGCAGCCTTCATTACAACTGCTGTGGAGACTGCAAACAACAGTGGAAATCCTAAAGGTGAGAGAGTTAGCAGGGTCATATGAGGTCGAGAGCTATTGACAAGGAAGGAAATAATATTTTAAACCCACCAAAGAATGGTGGAACTGCTCTGCTAAGATATAAAACCACTATAATTAGTGTCAGGATTGACATGTTACTACTTAATTTTCAATACAGACATTTGCATAGCCCTGGGGTCAGAAGCCCAGCAAGGAGGGAAGGATAATCAAAATCTAACCGTTAGGAAAATAGTAGCACAGAATGAGATCACTAGACACCTGAGAGCCTTTCTCTCCCCACAACAGGCCAGACATATCAAAGTATCTCCCTTCAGAAGGCAAACTGTTGGACAACTCCTCTAAACCATTATATTCAGTCTCCATTTGTTTTCCATTTTCACAAGGACACAGAGGAGAGAAAACTGGTAAGTGAGGCAATTTTCAAATATGAAAGGAAAATTAAGTGAGACCCATAAAGGGAGAGCTTGAAGGAACAAGATGGTATCTTGTGCCTTCCACAGCACAGAGGCAAGACCTTGCGTGATCCTCTGGATTTTCATCCAGTGTATCACTATCATTAGCCTGCCATGAAGAGTAGTTCAAAAATCTATCTATCTGTCTCTCTATCTGTCTCTCTATCCTCTAGTATTTAACTACTTTTTTTCCAACAGGAAAATAGATCACAGAAGAAAACTATCCAATGGGTGTGCGTAACACCAGTTTGAGCTTTTGATGGAAAAAGCAGAAAAAGATTTAGCAAACTGCCTGCAAAAAAGACACATACAATCACAGAGAAGGTGGTAAAACCCTTCTTCAGTTTGCAGAATCCAAATTTGCTACTGCCCAACTGCTGACTGAAGGCCTGTGTGACAAAGTCCTGTGGTCTCAGTCAACTGCTTTGTTCCTTCAAGTGCCATTCTGGCAGAAAGCAATTACATACGGCAAGCTGCACTGCACAGCAGGCTCCAGCTAGGTACTGAGGCATCCCTGTGCAGCAGAGAGACAATTTACAAGTGCAGGTTGATGCTTCTGGAGAAACTTGAGGAAATTAAAAGGAGAGGTGGAAAAAAGATTCTCACATGGATAGTTTAATCTAGATCACATAATTGCACAGAACACAAGAATGTATTTATTTTGCACTTGCTCAAGGTCAAAAAGGACTATACTAAAACTACAAAAAGCTTTGCTATAGCATTGAACTGAAACTAAGAGCAATTTTTTTTCTACTTATAGTCTATATCCTCCAATTAAAAGGAAAAATTAATTAATTAGAATTCATTGTTGAATTCCAGTTCTTAGAATTTTGACAAATTTTCTTAAAGTGCCATTTCCTGAATTACAGGATTATTGAAAAAGTCTCAATCTTCAGTAGGAAAAAAATCCTCTCTCTACTGAAGAGAAAATGGCACAATTTAAACCCACAAGATTCATAGTTTTAATAGATTGGTCAAGACTTTAAATACTGCCCTTTAAAAAAAAAATAAAATCATGGGACAAAGTCATGACCACATTTAAATCAGTGCTAGGATTTAGAAGATCTTTTTTATGATAACTCGAACTGTTGGAATTGTTGTTAGCGCTATTTAGTACCTAATACTTAAAAAAATAAAGATTACAGTAACTTTACAACTATAAGGCGCACCCTTTTGCCTAAAATTCTCCCCCAAACCCGGAAGTGCGCTGCATAGTCCAGTACACTTTATATAATGTACAAAGGTGTAAAATTTGCCAACCTGGAAGTACGAGCCCACAACAGTCCCCAGCCAAGCAGAGCCCACCTGGTGGCGGCATCGGGCCAGCACTGGGCCAGGGCAAGGCTGGCAGCATCGGGGCAGTGCCGGCATGGGGGGAAAGCTGGTGGCATCAGGGCAGCGGCGGCGCTACGTGAGCTGCGACCGTTCCATGCTGCTGTGAGCTGTGCACGCTCTGAGCCGCTCCGAGCCACACCCACTCTGTGCCGCCATGAGCCACGCTCGCTCCGTGCTGCCACAAGCCGCCGCCACCACCCCAAGCCCCGCCTTACCAGCCGGGGGCAGGTGGGAGTGCCGGGGCCCACACACGGGGAGAGCACTTGGGACTGCATTTAATGGCTACGCCAATCTGTGAAAAATGTTTGCAAATTGAGCACCTGCCAGTAAACTCCACAACTGTGGGATTCCATTACTAATTCGTTACTTTGTTGTGTGCAGCACGGATCTTCGCGGTAAAAAATAAAGTGCGCCCTATAGTCCAGTGCGCCTTATATAATGTACAAAGCTGCGAAATTTGCCGACTCCCGGAGGTGTGCCTTATAGTCTGGTGCGCCTTATGGTCGTGAAATTACTGTACTCTTCTTGCAACACAATCTCTACCTAAGTGTCAAAGCTAGTATTTGCAGACTGGAGGCCAAGTTTGCAAAGATACTGTGGAGGAGCTCCGGACACTGATCTCAGAAGTGCTGAACATAGGGATGATCACACTTCAAAGGAAATTGCAGACACTTTCTATCTTTGAAATGTAGAGGACAGCTGTCACATAAAATATGAGGCTGTCTCAAAAAAAACAAGTTCATAACCTCAGAAAAAGCAACACTAGCTACAGAAGGAGTTCCAAAATCTTCTATGTTATTGTCCAGTGCAATTTGCTGCACTTAAATTAATGACTATCTTTTACTTTGACACTCTAGCCCTAATAGCACTCACAATGCAAACACTGTGGAGGAAGACAATGCAAAACTATGACATTAAATTTTAAGTTTTACTGTAGAAGTTCTCCGTACCCACTCCCCTTACTTTCTGATTTATGGCCTTCAGATGATAACTACTACCTTCATTAATGAACAAAACACTACACAGTAAAAGAAATAACAGTCTGACCCTTGAAGTCAAATGGATGCACTAGGATTTTAGGTAATGTTTTTTGCATCATGCTAGGGTGTGATAAATTCAGACTTAGAAGTGCATCTAATTTATGAAAGCTTTCAAAGCTGTTCACAGATTGATTGGCAGAGACTGGATCAAGCAATATAAGTATTAATGTAAATAAAGTTAATTTCTGAGATTAGAGTATTAGAGTATTGACCAGTGACTGCCTGAGATACAGTATCACACTCTGCAGGACAAAAGCTCGCATAAGGGGCATGGCTACAACACCAGATAGCCAGAAAAGCACAAATCTTCCACATGAAGTAAACACTCTCTCCGTTTGTCTTGCTATTTTAACACTTTCAAGAAAAGAGCTTTAGTCAATTGGATGCTGCAAATCCATTTCTAGACATGGGGAAGTCTTTTGACCCATATGATGATGTCAAATTTTTATGTCCATTGTTAGTCTGTTCTCCTGATCTTGCCTGATTTTTTTCATTTATGTACCCTTTAAGCCATTCATTGATTTTCACCAGAGAAAAACAGATTACTAGAAGGTAATTAAGTTCTCATGACTTTTGTAAAATAAGCCAGGCCAGAGAAGGCAAAACTGCAATTTGAACATCTTTAGGGCTCAAACCTCATAAAATATGCCACCCAGTTTCCATAATTGAAAATGGCAGCCCATGATGGTGGCATGAAATCAGTCCAGTCTGTGGAAAGAAGTTACATGGCAAAAATGCAAAGGTACAGGGAAAGACAATGAAAAAAATCCAGTTTTGACCTCAAGACACAACTTTACAGAAATTTTCATTAACTCTGCTGCTCAGAAAATCACTTGCTTGGAATAAACAGCTAAAGCACATATGCACACACACTCCCTTAAGATGCAAACTTCTGGAGCCCTATCTCAGATAACTGAGCACATTTTATTTCTTAAAATCTGTATGTATTTCACTAGGGGAACTCCTTGCAACATGCAAAACAGTTAACAAAATGTGCAGAGGACAGATTTATCAACGAAAATGCATCAGGACAGGAAACAACCTTTGAACTGCCTCTTCATCAAGGTTAACTAGCTGAAAACTGACATTAGACTAACAAAACTCATATCATCTCCAATTGGACTGACTCAATTCCAATCTGCTCAATACAAAGTCACATCATCCTGAAAAATACTCAGTGGTCATACCCTGGCATCATTCAGGAAGAGATTAGATGCTTAAATGGAAAAGCAACTATATCTGCTGTTAAATTAGATTATAAATTTGTACCAGAAAGACACCTTGTGACAGAAATTGAAAGCTAACTGCCAGACAGTAGGACGGATTTCTCCCCATGGGTACAATATCCATTAAAATGGTTTTTGCTTTTTCCACGGTTTTGAAATTAGAGACTGCTGGATATGCAGCACTTGTTCACAGCTCTGCCTTTAATCACCAATTTTCCATTAAGGATATACATTTAGTACCTAGCATACTAACATACCAAAACTAGCATACATTTTTTTCCCACACACTTTCTTAAAGGAAAGATCTATAAGCCAAGTCCATACCACTGGTATATGTGGAAGCTCACAGAAAGCTTTCTCCAACATTACAGAAGCACAGCTGAAAAGGGTCAGAAATATTCCACCTGAAACAGATACCGTGTCTTTGCATATGGTTAGGACAGAGAAGAAACTGTTTTTAAAGCATTTCTGATGGAGATTTCACTATCAGGTTCAGAAAACTGTCCATGGTAACTCCTCCATCTCCACACCACTGAAATTAGCAGCCTGCTCAAAACAGCATCCAAAACCAACATGGTGAGAGGTCAACTCTGCAAAGCTGAACCAAACTACAGCCTCTCTAGGTCACCAAAACTTGACCACTTCATGCAGTTCACTAAAATCGACAGAATTACAGCTTACTGATGCACAGCTAGTGAAGATGAAGCAGGTTAATAGTTGTGTGTGCTCTCTGTGGAACATGAAGTTTTCAGAATTGTTACAGAAGCACTCCTCCAGCCCTCCACCACAACAGTCCTCAAAGGAAATTGTGGGGGAAAGACTAAACTGTGCAAGCAACCCTCATTCACAGCATCTTCCACAGATCACCATGACACCAGTTATCTTAAATAATGTAACATCCAGGCTATACTGCATTCTCGACTGCCTTGTGCTTAGGGGAAAAGCATCAGACCAAGAAGCTTGTACACACCACTCTCACCTTTACCTGCACCACACAGATCCACAACATGCTGAGCAGCTCATCTCCCATCATGTAAGCTACCAAAATGAGTATGGACAGTATCACCTATTAACTCTGTAATTTTGCCAGGTTTTTAGAGATTCAAATCTGGCTCGATGCAATTCCTAACTATGAAATATCAATCACAACAGTCAAATCCTGTCAAACACAAGGATACTTACATGATACTAACGTGAAACGAACAACTCTTAAAATTGTGTGGCTGCGGATCAATCTCCAACTACAAGATACTGCAAAGTCAAAAAGAGATAGAGAACCTACCCCAAAGAGTTTAATTTATCAACTCCACAATCTTGTGATGCAGTGTGAGGAACATTAAGTGTTCCTACAGTATAAACAGATAAGGGAGGAACAGAGGGCAAAGCAGTTTGCATTTCATTTTGTTCCCTCGACTATCTGACTATTCTGCAATAGGCACACTAAGGGGGTCAGGAGAAGGATGGAAATGTTTCTGTATAGAAACCTTAATGCAGATAACACCCAAAACTGCAGTGACATAAAAATCACACATAGCACTTTCTCCTGTTTAAGCTCTGTTCTTTCTACTGCTCAAAATGCAATCTAACAAAGCATTTCACATTAGCATCGTTCTCAGCAGACACATAAATACATGACTGGGCTACAACAAAAACACACTTTGGCAGAAGACTGGAGGGCAGCTTGGCGAGAGTAATATTCTTACGTTCCTCGGATATATAAATATCGATATATAAATAATACACACAGAGAAAAAAATAAAGCTGTGATTTGTGATCTCGCATCAGACATAGCTAAATGCACATGAACACCTAGGAAATATCCTATCAAAACTGATCATTCATACATAAATACTCATTTTTCTAAATAAATACATCTATCTGCCAACTAAACACCAACGCACACACGTTTCCCAAAGCACCCGCTGTTGTATCTCCCCACGCTCCCGGCCTAACAGGTCGCACGGAACACACACTTTGCAGACGGGGGAGTCGAGGAGTGAAGGAGAACTCCCTGCAAGACCGGCTGGCTCATCGCTGCCGCTGTCCCGCAGCCTTGCAGCCCGGCGTTCCCAGCCGTGCCACAGCTCCTTCCCGCGGAGCCCGGGCTGCCCAGCGAGGGCGGCTGCCCAGCGCTCGGCTCGGGGAGCGCCTCACTCCTCGTCCCTTCCCCACCCTCGCCCAGGCCGCGGCGGCGATCCCATCCCGTGGCCATCCTACCTAGCGCAGGGCAGGAGCCGCCGCGGCCCCG
>PYHW01009964.1:301506-324727 GCA_013186435.1 Turdus rufiventris
CCGCCTCCTCCTCGCCGCTGCTGACTCAGGAGCAGGCGCCGTCCCTCCACGGCGCTCCCGAGGGGCGGCCGCCGCGTTCCGCGCAGGATCGCTGCCCACAGAGCCCGCCGGGCACGCACCCCCCGCCGCGGGAGCGGGCCGCACCTGTGGGCAGCCACGGCAGGGGAGGGGTGGGAGGCGGCTCCCGGGCGGGGAGGTGCGGTCGGTCCAGCTCCGTCTCAGGAGAGAGTGAGGGGGGTTCATGCTGGCAGGAAAGCGAGGAGGTGCCGCGTCTCCATCTTGAGGAGGGGGCGAGCGGGAGGCGCAGCCTCCTGGGCACGGGTCCCGCTCCCGCTGCTGTCCTCCCCGCCCGGCGGGACCGTGAGGGGGCCGTGGCACCTTCCATGGTACTGCACCCACAGGGCTTTTACTGCCCCATGGAGAGAGAGCAGCGAGAGGTCTCCCAGGTCCGAGGTGAAGGTGGGAAGGTGCAGAGCCAAGGCGCTGTAGCGGGAAGGCAGCCGAGCCCTCTGCCTCACACCACTTTGGGTACCAGCGCCCGAAAGGCGACCCCGGCATTGCTGTTGGTTTGCCAAGGGGCCCCGAAGGTGGGATCCCACACCCAATCCCTGCGTGCGGCTCTCCCTGCTTTTGCCACCTGCGCAGCTTTTCGCTGCTGTTCCCACGTGCGGTGTTTTTGGGGACACTTGCTGCTGGTAGGGATGTCCCATGGCGACTGGCTGCAGGGCCACTGCAGCAGGAGACCAGCATGCTCCCCAGCTCACACATCCTCCTCCTACCTTCCCTCTGATCCTCACCTTTCCAATTTCCTGATAAACGTTGGGCTGGGGAGCCAATGCTGCTCATCTGGCAAAGTCCCACAACTTAGTGACAAATATTTCTGTCGGAACACTCTGCAAGAGAACCCATAGCTTATTCAGAGCAGCTTTTCAACAGAATATTCAGCATTTCTCTGTCTTTGATTTTGCTCTCTTCTTGCCACATTCCCATTTTCTGTTTGCAGTCAGAGTGTGCAGAAATTATTTGATTGCTTCTTCGATTTTTACAGCTCCACTCCAAAATAATAGACCAATTTGATTTGAAAAGAGGCATTTTTCTACTCAACACCAAAGTCCATGTGGCATAGAGAAGTGATTTAAGTATATCCACCCCACCAACATTTTAGAACAAGCAATTTCAGTTTTTAAGTGGAATAAAACAAAAAGAGCACTGAATTTCAAACTTGCAAAGGTTTCATGCTGTTTTGCACCAGCCTATCAAGGTCCCAGATCCTCTGTTCCATCTGTTAGTGATGCTACTGTATTACCGAGTTCTCAGTCTTCAAGGATTTGCCAGTGCTTGACTCAGAGTAAATAGTGTTTTGCAGGTGATGAAAAATAATGAAAAAAATAAAGCATTTTAAAGATGTAAAAATGCCATCTCTTCAGTGAACAACAGCTTTTACGTCCTCATCTGATTCCCACCCTACCAACTGTTTTCAACAATGGTCTGTTATGATATTTCCTGAAGCTACTTATGTCTTTCTCGGTATGGGAAGGTCGTGACTCATATGCTTGCTCTCTAAAGTAAGGAATGATACCTTGGAACGGTAATAGTGGATTGCTTTTGAATATATATGAAGGAGCTGTCTGTTGACATTTTAATTTTTTTTTTGTTTTGGGTTTTTCTTTGTTGGTTTTTTTGGTTGTTGTTTTGTTTTGTTGTTTTTTGGTGGGGTTTTTGCTATGTTCTTGTGCCAATTTCAATTCCACAGTTTCTGTGATTTCTGCATATTGGCTGTTTTGGCCAGCTTAGAGAGACTGAGTCTACTTATTTGAAGTAAAAAAGTATCATGTGAATTCCTAAAAAGTGTTCTAATAACAACACAAAAGGAAGAGAAGACTTATTATTTCCATTATTGACCAAGTCTACTTGACTTGGAAGAGGATGTGTGTGCAGAGACAGGAAGCCTGGATATCTTTCCTTTGTGGCAGCCCCATTTCTCATGCCTTGAAGCCTTCCTGCAAGCACTGGCACTCGATTTACTCACCCCCGTGGGGGAAGAAAATTGTGCTCCAGTGCTTCATATGGTTGTGTGATCCTAATTTTACTGACTGCCACCAGATACTGTGGCACATTTAAAAAGAAAAAAATTTTCTCTACAGAAAGGATTATTCACTGAATGTTAGCACTTTTGTAAGGATCTGTGCAGGTATGCAAAAGGCTCCTTAGCACTGCAGAAGCTTAGGGACACAAGTCTTCTGCATGTCCTGTCCAGAGGTTCTTCCCACTACCTAAATTAAAACAGGGTAAAAAGGATGAAAGCAGTAACTGTCCCTGTTTACTTTCCCTGCAACAGGGGTAGCTGATTCAGTGGCCTTGACTTTCCAGATTGTCCTCTCCACCGAATGATCAAGATGCAGCTACTCCTACACAAACACAAAGGAATTGGAGCAAAGAGCTCCCATTTGAGAAACCCAGCAGCAGCACCTGGTGCCTGTTCTGCTGCCAGTCTGCTAACCCCAAAAATGCTGTGAAATGGCAAAACAAATCACGAGGGCAGATTTGCTGCACATAGCTGAGGCAAAGAAGGTATTTTCTTGCTGAGCCAGTTCATGCCTTTCATATCATCAATAAATTTTGCAATAGGCTGATCCTCCTGAAATAATAGTCTTAGCATGCTATGATGCTATGTGGAAATCACTAAAACTTCAAAATGTGGTCTTCTAGGTAATGTTGATCTGGTTACCTCCACCTGCCTTCCCACAGTAAATGCCTCTGACATACACCCCCCATCACTGCCAAGTGGACCTTGTGAGCAGCTTCTTGATGTGTCAGGGAAGCCCTGACCTGAGGTATAGCACAACATTATGGTGACATACTGAAGGTTCCTCCCACCACCAGGGGGCTGGCACAGTCCTTCCAGTCACTCTGCACCCTACTGTCCTTCCCCTTGCCAACTGGTTTGCTAAACCAGCTGGTCTGAAGTCTTCCATGTGACATCTGTTTCAAAAGAAAGATGTTTGGGACATACGCCACTTATGTCACATTACTTAACCATTATTAGATTGTGTTAACACTTTTCTGAAAATAACCTTTTCCCACCTCCCATTTTAATAGGTTAAATAACTCCATCTGTTTCAGTTCAAAGAGTCAACCAACACTGAAAAAGAGAGTAGTATTGACCTTTAAGGCTTCTGAGACAGATTTTTTTTTTTTTATTCATCAATAGTTGTAAAACTTTTTGAAATCTGGAATGAGATGAGTTCCCCTTGGTCACATTTGTGCACTGTCAGTTGTTCTTACATGTAATTTCTACTGCCAGCCCAGGTAAAGTTTCTGCCTTGACTAATTGTGTCTGAGTAGGTTTTTATTGGCTTCTCTGTTCCACCACCAGTTACAGTATCAGGAAATCTAGTAAGAGTGCAAAAGGTTAAAGTGACATGGCGTAGTCCTTTCCTGTTGTTGAAATCTTTCTGTTGTTGAAATACATTATATTTCATTGAGGCAAGTGTATACTTTTCCCCTTTTCCTTAATCAAAACTGTAGTTTTACAACATTACTGTATGTTAATAAGTCCATTTCTTGTAAGTATGCAAGTATGCATGAATCCACAAATAATGACAGAGTAATGATCTTACCATGGGTTGCTGCAGATGCAGTATTACTTTCATTTCAATTGCAATGTAACAACATTCCTGCCTACTCCTTCCATTTAAGCCTCCCATTTTCACAGCCTTACTGAAATGACAGCCTCTTTGTAAACAAATTTTTGTTGCTTACCATTTCAGATTATTTTCTGTAGTTAAGATCAGATTATTTTCAATAGCTAAGAACATAAATGTTCTTTAGATGTATACTTTTAGTCATGATAAAATTATTTCCTGTTATTACTGTGGTTTTGCTTCTCTTTTTTAAAAAAATCCATCTAATTATTATTTACCTCACAGTTGTTTAACATTTCCTTATTTTGTTCTATCACTTCTGGTTTAGTAATTTCAAGCTATTTTCATGTATAAATGTTTGAAGCTTTGCCTGGATTCTCAGAAAAAGTTGCTTTTCTTGATACCTAAATCAAAGTAGTAATTAAATAACACTTCTGATCGTACAGAATTTTATCAAGGTCCATTGTTGTTAGTGATTATCAATAGGAGAAAATCACTGCATTTTCTTATATTCCATGTTTGTAAATCCTTTGGGATGAATAGTTTCCATAATATCATATCAGCGATTCAAGAAAATAATTAAAATTTTAACTTGTAGCCTAATAAATATTTTGTTAGATTTTACATTTTTGTTTTTATAGCATTAAATATTTATGGTGTTTTCTTACCAGTTAGAGTTGTCACACTCAGCAGAAATTTTGCCTTTTACATCAGTGTAAGAGGTAAATTGATAACAGGGCTCCGTCAGCGATTTTGGTGCTTATTAAGTGGTTTAAAGTATTTAAGTTGTAGTGCTTGCTTAATATTCAATAATCAGTACAACATTAAGCATTTATGCCTTTTTTTTTTTTAACATGATTGCTTTATTATAGTTCAAAAAGATTTTTAAAAGCTGTATGCAAGATTTTCTCATTCTGGAAGAATGACTAACCACTTAATTGCACCAAATATAATCTTCTTGCCTGTCTTTTCAATTAGAAAAATGAATTGTCTCTTACCAAGTGTTATGACTGCTTGTGCCTAATAAAAATATTACATCCCCACTCACTCACTCTTTCAAAGGTGAAGAAACACTACTGATCAAAGGAGGGAGCAGTTAGTCAGCACTAGAGATGGATCTGCAGCATAAGCGTGATGATGCTAAGTCACTCAGAGTTCTGAAACCTCTTTTTTCTTTTATTTTTCTCCAAATTAAAAACCTGTTGTACAACATCAGCCATTAATAGCATCTTCCTTTCTTTTACAACAGTCCAGAAGATACACAGAGAGACAAAAGTAGCCATAATGTAGAAAGGCATGTAAACTGGTGCTTCTT
Source organism: Turdus rufiventris (assembly GCA_013186435.1). NCBI lineage: Eukaryota > Metazoa > Chordata > Aves > Passeriformes > Turdidae > Turdus > Turdus rufiventris. The sequence goes on from PYHW01009964.1 coordinate 306,466, forward strand.
TGACAAATCATGAATGTATTGTGCTTTCCCTTTCACAGGGATCCTTAGGAAGGTTAATTCCCACCTCCTGTCTTTACCTTCCCCATGAATCCTTTGGCTGCAACTCCCAGGGAGGGATAGGAGACATAAACGATGAAAGCAAACCTCATGGTTTTTCTTTCCTCTTAGTGAGGAAGAAGAGAACGTGAAGCAAATCAAAAGTTGTGAGTGCTCTTTGCTTGTGCTGGCATTGTCACTTACAACCAGATGCAAGAGAACAGGGAACACTTGCTTTGTCCAAGTTACAGATGTATAGGGACAGCTGGTGCAGAAGCAATGCCTTAAAAATGCCAGTAAATATGAACTGAAGTTGTGAGTCTTAATGAGGCTCTTCTTCTGCATCATATGACCCTAATAATTAGACTTCCAAATTTCATACCACTGGTATCATTAAATCATAGTCCCAGTTCTTAGCACTGAAATGCCAGTCACTTAAGCTGGAGGGAGTAATTTAATTTAACATCAGATTCATTGCTTGTAAAAAAACCCACATAGGTTAAAGATTCATGAAAGGCAAATATTAAAGATCGAGTTTGGCAATGTGGGAAACAAAAAACAAGGTTAAACCACACTTTTCTCTATCATCATCATTTCCTTGACAGTCTAAGCAAACAAAAAGCTGTGCAAAATGGAAGCAAAACAAAACAACAACAACAACAACAACAACAAAACCCTGACCACAAAGACTCTCTGTTGATGGTATGTTTGAGAGCTGTTCCATTAAAAATAGTATGTGCCTGAGGATTTTACGAGCTTTTACTTATTTGGGAACATAAATGAATAAATCAAATACTGAGTTTTCTGCCTTAGCTGTCATGACGCTTTACAATGATGTTTCTAAGCCAAGTTACTCCTGGAAAGCTTTTTGGGTATGTTAAGAATAGTTCTTTTAAAATTTTATTTCAGATGTCATATCATGATTTCCCTTCATGTAGCCAAAAATAATGAAGGGCTGTGCCTAGATGTGTCTTTTCTTTTTACCTGGGCAGCTCAGTGAGGCCAGGAGGAGACCAGGGCTCCTGATGGTAGAGGAAAGGCGACTTCTGACTGTCTATCCCTCTCCTCAATTTGAATGTCCTTAGTGATTTCATGTCATGCCATGACCTCCTGCAGCAGAGTGGCATGCCCCTGATGGTGGCTGTAGGGCATGAGCACCCTCTTGCATGAGCAGGATGAGCCCCCTGCCCCAGCACAGGGCACCTTGCAATGCCCAGCAAGGCCAAACAGCAGCCCCCAGGGAGGGCCTTCAGGTCCCAGGATGGTGAGAGGGAAGGAAAGGGTGTGTGGGGAAACAGGAGGTGAGACGGGGGCTCTTACCTCTCTGATCCCTGCAGCTGTCTTACCCTCGTGTTTTGAAAGTTTATTACTGTTGCCTGCAATAGTTGGTTCCCGTAGTCCTTGTAGTCCAATCAGTCCTTATAAACAAGTCAGCTGTAGAAAACAGAGGAACTAAACACAATGGCATAGTTTACACACATCAAATTAGAATAAAATGACTGGCCCTGCTGCCTTTTTGGCCCATGGTGACAAAGGTACTCAACTGGAAATTGTACTGCAATACCAGCCTTCCTAAAAGAAATAGCTGACTGGAACAGGGAAATAAAAGCAGATAGAGGCTTTTGAAAAAAGAAATGGTGTCATCATGGTCTGTTTTTATAACCATATCACTGTACTGTTTATAGTTACAGGGAGATGTGTAGGGCTCAGAACAGAAAATCCAGGCTATTTCCAATTATCCAGGCTGAGCTTCAAGCATTTTTGTATCTCACAGTGCAGTTTTATCTTGAGCAGAATCTTTCATGTAACACATATACTTACTCTCTTTTATGTTGGAGAGCTGATTGTTAAAATTACATGTCAAGGGTTTCTTACATAAGCACAGTCGAGTCAAATACTCATTTAGTGCAGTACCCTGTCCTATATTGTCACCAAAATCAGGCAGTTAGGGAAAAATATACATGGTAGCTATTACGTTTGTCCAGAATCCAGCTGGTTTTCTCTCAGTGCTTGTGGTATTTCTGTGTATTTCTAGTCCATGAGCACCCAAGTTCTCTTTGACCCTGTGTTAGCTCTTAGTTTCCGTACCATCTGGTGGCAAGAAGTTACAGAGTTCTAAGGCTTCAAACACCTAGAGCTTGGAATCCTCAAACTCAAACAAAGCATAGGGAGATTGAATTGTAAAATAAGAATCAGAACAGGCATCAGAAAAGTCTGATATCCTGAACCCGCCCTAGAGAGGCACCGTGCATCTTATCATTATTATACACTTTTTTTTCAGTATTGCTAAAATTCTGCAGTATATTTTTTGTTTCCATGCAGCTATTTTACAGCATGTTCCATAGGTAAGAGTGCAGCTCTTCTAGAAAGGTGATTTGGCCAGTTCTTGCAAGTCACACGAAAATATTGGACTCAAAAGCTTGCTAATGTCTGAGCTAAACATCCCAATTTCATTTTTGTGTTCAGGTCAAGCCTAAAGATTTAGCTCCATACTTTGCCTCAGCACTTTTGGCAGTGTTACTAGAATGTTTTCTGCTTGATTAGCAGTGTTTTGAGGACCAGCTTTCACATAAAGGATGCTTGCAGCATCCTAGTGAATTCTGCATGTAATTTTAATGCCTTTGGTTTGCAACAGTGGTAACTTAAGAAGTCATTCCTCAATTACAGTTAATATTATTTAATTTGGTCCTAAATTAGGTATGATTTTGAATTTGCAAATCTCTTCATGGAGATGTTTACTCAGCTAACTACTAGCATTCTTAATCAGCTAGCAAACTCAAAACTCAAACTTCGATGTAAGTTGCTAAAAGCTGTTTGAAAGAGAGGAAAGGAGGCAATTTGCCAGAAGAAAAAGAATTACTAATTATATTTTAAAAACCCCCAAACAGTCTTTCTTCTTCTGCAGCTAATCAGGCTCCTGCCACAGATTCTGTAATATCTTAGTATAAGAATGGACAATCATCTAAAATAATATTTTAAACAGCAGACTCTGGGTGTCTAGAATTTATTTTTAAGTTCCTAAGTAGATGATAAGGCTGTCCATTAACTTTTTCCAACTTTAGAAGGAGAGTAAATGTTTCAGAAATGAAAGCCATTTCTATTTTTTACCCACATTTTGTACATTTAAAAAGTTACTGTCAATAATATATAGTTAACACTAGAAATAAAGTACTACAAATTTCCTGTATGGATTAAAAAATATATATTTATAATTTAAACATAGCGTCTTAGACAAGGAAATAAACAGATATCCATTTAGAAGAATAGATCCTCAAAAATATCAAGACAGAAGAAAAAACAGTTCAAGCTTTTATTTAGACACCTAATTCTCAGGGTTTCTAGAACTTACAGCAGAAAGTGAACATTCACTAAAACATTAAAGCTTTCTTTTTCAAGGGGGGAAAGGTGTTTTTTTATTCAGTGTCACATTCTAGTTCAGAAACGTGATCTGTCATTTCAGAGAGCAATAACATTTAGAAAGGTTTCTAAATTATATTTTACACTGTTCTTTTAAAGAAAAAATATTATTGCAACTGGGATGATATAATGTACTATAGCATCCTGTAAAAATTTTTGAGTTTTTATAAGATTAGGAGTTATTAATTGTCAGTAATTTGTTTGTTATATCTGAAAAGTATAGGTATTCTTATTTTTTTTCCAATTGAAAGAACTTCAAAGCTTAGATCTTAGCAAACTGTGTTCTAATGCAAATATGGGGGCTTATTTTTTAATATATGTGGACTGCAAAATTACAAAGAACATCTATTTTTTTACATGTTGTCTGATGGAGGTCTTTAAAGGCTCAGTTTCTGAACCCAGCTTAACTGTGCCTACTGTGTATTTCCATGTAGTTTAGACACTTAGATATACCAATGCCCACATAAAGCTCTTTTTTCAATTTTGTGAGCAGAAAAACATAAACCTGGTTCTGTGCACTTCCTATTCTACCTCTTTTTACATTTATAGGCTATTTGGTCTCATTTTGTCAGTTAACATATTGCAGCAGACATTTGCAAATACTGTGGATTCCTTTTTAACAAGTACCTATTTTACAGTTCAGGAGATTTTCCCTGTTGGTAAGATAGTATTGACCTTCATTGTAAACAGCACTCTGCTCTGTTTCAGTTTCTGTTGGTCTGGATTGCAGTTTTATAATACAGTTAGGGTCTTTTGCTAAAGGTACTCAAGTGCTTTATTTCAGGCAACGTAGCCATGTCATATCCATTTTATGTTTGGTGAGTATCCTCTCCCTTTATAACAAATTTATTAACTTGGTTAACTCAAAGAACTCCACTGACTATGCCCTCAGGATACAAGTGCTGTGTCAAACAAGATATACTGCATACATGTGCAGCATGCAGGACTACACCCCTGCAATCTTGACTTGCAGCTGCTGTATTTTATGGCAACTTGTATCCGTGGCAACCATTGGTGTGGAAGAAAAGTGCCAGAATCACCTGAGTAACCATGGAAACCAAAACAATGTTTATGGGTAATTGACTAAGCTAATCTACCTACATACACAAAACAGGAAATAATTGATATTTAATACATGGAGACATTGGCCTGAAATTAATAATTTGAAATTATTTATGCCTTATCATTATAATCACTACAATTTTTATCATTATATGTCTTATCATTGTAATCACTATCATTGAAGATTGGAACTAGTTCTTTAAGGTCTCTCCAACCCAAGCTATTCTATGATTCTGTTTCCAACACATGAAGCTAAAAGCTATATAGAAAACATACGATAAAGAAAATGAGATCACCTTTCTGTAGCCTTTTCCTTTCTCATCACCCCTGTGTCAAGTAAAATATCCTTGCATTATGAGGATATTGTTTAGTCAGTATCTGTTATAGATGTCATACAACGAATTACTGTATTCTCATCTAGCCTTGATTTGTCTTTTGATATAAAATATTTATTATCCTGTGTCATTCAAGGAACAAATGTCAAATCATGTGAAGTACTTCCATAATGAAAAACTATCTATGTTGCTGTTTTGAGTAAGATGTTCAGATTAAGACTGAGAAATAGGAAAAGACTGTTTGAAAGAAGGTCTGTGAAAATACTCTGATCTGTCTGGTCTTGACTGCTCTCTAGAGCTGCAAGAGAAAACTGTTACTGGTTTCAACTGTACTCAGGAGCTGTGGGAAGCAAGGCAGTGTAACCTCTGCTTAAAAAAAAAAAAAGAAAAATGAGTTCTTACAGTGTACTTTTATCTAAAAACAACACAGTATCCTTTGAGAAGAAACTGGCATGGAGGAGAGGAGATCTAAGACTCGATGCAGGAGGCTTGATCCTTTCTTTCTTCCCCTGGAATTCTCATGCTGCATCTTTTGTATGGGTTGGGAGTCCTTACTGCTGAGCCTGGTGGGAGAACATTACAGGGTCAAATTAGAGGGCAGTGAGGGTACTTCAGTGAGATTATTACACTTGCAGCTGAAGTTTAATATCTATGAAACTGCCTTTGCCTCATAGTGTCCGGCTACTGCATCCAAAAGGGAAGCATAAGAGCAATAGAAGATGTATTCATGCTAACTTACCCCTCCAGGTTCATCTCAGGGTGTTAGGAAGCAGGTCAGAGAGTGTATATAACAAATTTATCAGGGAAAAGGAAAGAATACTGATACAAGATACTCAGTAAGAGAACCTTGGAGTGTAATTGCAGGGAAAGGAGAAAGTGTTGTGATAAACAACAATTACACATCATGTCATTGAGCTTATTGCAGGAAAAGTCACCAGCACTGATTTAAATTATGAAAGCTGCTTTAATGAAAGGATAGAAAGGTAATTGCAGCCAGGGACATTTACAACAAGAAATCAGATACTGAGATATCTAAAGCAAAATTAACTGCTGAAAAAGACTTCAAATTAAATAGGTGACAATGGGAAAGAAACAATGAAGGGCATTAGCAAGTTGAAAGAAATGTCTGAAAAGTGAAAGGTAAGAGAGAGCATTGTGAATGAGTGATCTAGGTCACTCAGAGAAACACTGACCAAAACATCAACAAAAGCAGGTTTAATATAATTTTGCAAAAGCATAAAGATTCATGATAAAGTTCATTCTCTTACTATATGCATAAAGCAAACAAAGTAAAATCAGATTAGAATGAGTCTAGAATGGTTTACATGAAGACTAGGGATGCTCTTTGTTGGGAAACAGGACCTCATCAGAAAACAGAAATTCCTGGGAGCAGCCAGTGTTTCCAATGATCTCAAGGAGAGCTTAACTGCATAAGAGACACCAATTAAGGCTTGGGCCTAACAAGCATTCCTGAAATTGTAAAGCAGCAGTAAAGGTGCGGTGGGGGGACATCCACCTCAACAGAGAAATATGATTATGTTGCCTAACAGAGAAATAACAGGTTTATTATTCCTGGGGTGAAGGTGAAGGGTGTTTTTTGGATACCCTTTCTAGGAACTTATGATACATTTGAAAACTCCCAAAGCACAGCCATACAAAAGGATGGCTCCTGAAAATGAGAGTCTGGAGAAACTGGCCAGAGAAACAATTCATGTTAGCAGAAGGAACAGAGAAAATAGTTCTAGGATGGGTATCTAGTAGAATTACTACATCATAAAAGATTGAAAACTGAGCTTCTAAGGCAATGAGGAGATAATTACTGAAGCTAATTTGAGTAAAACTATGGCAAGTAACCAGACTACTGTTGGAAAAGTGTGACTGTAAATGGCTGATCTGGAATAATAGTTTGTATGTGACCTTGTAATTGTAAAAAATATAAGCTGCTTCATTTGTCCTCAGAGCCTTCATTAATCTAGGCATGATAATAAATTGCAAAATGGTTGTTTTGTGAAGCATCCAACATTGCTATCTCATTAGAGGTGGCTATTTCATGCGAGATTTTCTAATTTACTACTTCATGGCACTAAGAACTTAAAAGTGTATAGATAGACTAGAATAGCTAAATATTATCTTCCAGGAAAGCAAAAGATATCTAATAACTAGATTTTAATTTCACATTTCCTTTCAAAAAACCAAAATGACTCCTTTGCTTTCGGCAGGTAATTGAAACAAGTAATTTGCACAGTACATAGAAAGCAATAACTAGTTCAAATTATTAGAGCACTATGTGCAACCTAGTAATTTATCTGAAAATCAGAATCAAGACACTATTTATTAACTAAATGAGCATTGAATAATAATTACCTCATTCTAAACAACTGCTATAGTTTTTATTTGATTTCCCCAAATATTGTTTCATATTTTTCAATTTTACGATCTAAGAATTGTGATGCTGACAAATTTAATACTTGGCCAAGACTACCTAATGTAACACTCAGGCAATTTCTCATGCTGTCAGCACAAAACAAACCTGTAGCAAAGTGGGAACCCCTACTCAGATGCTCTGATCCATCAGTTGTCACTGTCAGCTGGGACAAAATACTGTGCTTCCCTTTTCAACCAAGAATGACTCTTGCGTTGCTGCATAGGGAAATTCCCTGTATTTATAAAAATTGAGACGACTGTCAAAATGTCAAATGCATTTTGTACATGCAAAGTAGCAAAATACTACCCCTGAGATTTCTGAACTTGTGAATTAATGTTTACTGTAATGGGAAGCTTTTCTCCTTTCTGGGGTGCAACGGAATTCCTGTAAGAGGTTGAGAGTGAAATTGTAAGCTTATGCCTTAATATTGCTCATGCAATAATTTTTATTTTTAAATTGGCAAACAACTGATGAATAGTATTTTCATAGTTAGACACAAAAATTATTAAGCAAATACATTTGTTACAATATTTTATTTATTTCTATAATTTGAAGACCATTTAAATACCAGCAAAGCTCTATGAAATCAAATGTATACGTTTACCTACTAATGTAGGAAACTACAAAATTCTGAAGACCAAAGTTGCAGAGGACAGGTTAAGGCAGATAAACAAAAAAACCCATGAGTTCCAAGGAAAAATGAGTGAGCAGCTGAGAACATTGGCAGAGAACAGATTCTTTATCTCCACTTCTTTCACCCATTCTTTATTCTGTTTTGTTTTAAAGAAGTAATTTAACATTGTGAAACAGTCAGGGATGTAGTGGGGGGCAAAAGTTTTAATTAGTTCAAGAGAGGATCAGTTGAATTTTAAGACATATGCCAACATTACTGCTATAGAAAACTATTTTGATAACAAGATTATTGAATATTTTTTACTTGTAGCCTATTGTATGGTTATTACTGTTGAAAAGATTGTCTGCCACACAAGGAATACAAGAGAACTTTGTGTTAACAGCTCATGGACAGTATTCATTTGATGATTATTTTCATGCATCTGAAATGAAATGGCAAACATTTCATTAGTAGTAAAAAAAAAATTGCTTTTTTGAAAACATCTTTGCTGCTAGTCATATTCATTAGGTAACATTAGGGAAGTTCCATTCCCTAACAAAGTAGTGGAATTTTACATCAGAGTTTAATATTGTTTGTGCTGAAGCAAAGCTAAAGGGCAGTCCTGCAAAGGACTTGACTTCTTAAAAGCTTAGAACTGTCCCTGAATGAGACAAGACAAGCCTGGGTGACCTAAACACCAGCATCCTAGGTCCTCTAGCACATCTCTGAAAGCCTCCTAGTGTCATCTGGCATCATAAGGACGTAGCTGTCTCAAGACTGACTCCAGGAACATCTGGATCAACAGGCAGCCAGAATGCTGCAGAAATGCAGTTGCTTTGCAAAAATTTATTGTCATTGGTAATTCATAATAGGGGAGTTATTGACAACTGAAATTGTGTTGTACCTGAACAATTCTGTAAGTCTGTAAAGAAACTATCAGAAACCTGTGTCAGTCCAGATTTGGCATGCCCCAATTTGGGTGGGGCACTTTATGTTCATGAATGAATACATACACAGCAATTCTAGACTTTGTGTCCAATCTGTGCTCCTCAGTTAGCCATTTGTCATTTTTCTCAAGAGCCCCCATAGAGGAGGCTTTTGCTTGCCTGAAACACCTTCTGCAAGCAGATTCACTGTATTCCTATAAAAAACAGTGCTGCCAGTAATGAACTGTTTATTTTCTTCTTAGCCTTGTAGGATTAACCTTGTAGGATTTTCTTTAGTGCTTTAACTTAAAAATATTGGGGGAAAATTACGAAAATATTTAAAAGCTCAGTAAAGAGTAAATCAACACTAAAACCATTGATGGAAATAAGAAATGAAACCCAGAGGCAGAAACAGTGAGATTAGTTAACAGCTGGTACAGGGTACAATAGACCAGAGAAAGGCAGTCCTGGGGTCAGAATTTCAGCACTCATTTCTGCAAATATGTACATTTTCCAGAACAAAGTTATCTAAAATTCAATGGACAGAAGCTAGGACAGTCCAGCCCTGAGGCATATGTGTATTGGTTGTATGCACACGCATCAAGTATCATGTACCTGGTGTGAGCAGAGCTCAGACATTCTACACTGACACAGTGGGAAACCGAAAAGGTAGAAAACTCTCAAAAGCTGTGTGAAAGCAAATCTCAGCATGGAAGAATACAAGAATGCTGAAGATGCAAGGACAAGAAACAATAAGGCTATGAGGTGCATAGAGAAAAGCCTTAGGTAAATGTTAAGCAAGATAGAAATACGTAGGATTAATAATGAACCATTATCCATTGTTTTTAAGCTATTACAAGCAAGTGTTGTTCAAAGCAAAATGTACATACAGCTTTATTAATTGGCTTAAGCAAGCGCTTGTCAGCTTTTAACATTATGCTGTTGGCTAGAAAGTTGTCAGAAAACTTTGTAACGAAGAGATTTTGGTTGTTGTTGTCACGGCAAGGGCTTTCATCGTCTCTCATGTCCTCTCTGTAAAATGAGGCTGATGATGCTGATGAAATAAAAGTTCTAAGACCCACAGCCTCGTCCCATGATTGCTGTAGATATAATGTATATAATATCATATTAATAACAAGAAAATCCAACAGAAATGGTGCCCTGTTTCATTTCAAGAAACATATCTGACTAGTTGTCAGCCTGTTGGAAATTCCCAGATATTAATAAAAAAGATCTGTTGAAAGAAACGGATAAAAATTCTCATCTTTTCCTGTGGTTCCTGGATACGCCGAGGATGGAGTCCACAAAAGAAACCCTGCAGAGAGAGGCAAGGTGAGCTTTGGGGAAATCAACATGGGACAGGATTTGTCCGTGGAGAAATGGGACGCTTATCTTTAACTTAGACTCCCTATGTCTGTCTTCACATACGAGTTTTGGGACGTTGCTAACTGGTGAGAGGAATGCTGGATTTGTCTTTACAAACAAGCTGTGGGTCTGCAAGTAGATAAGACTAGCACTGAGAGATAAAAGAAACAATGGGATTGATTCCATTGATTGACAAATGGGAAAAGATATTTGCCTTTACAAACAAACAAACTGTAGGCTTGCTGATAAATAAACTGGATATTGGAAGATGAAAGAAACAATGGGGGAAAAAACCTATGAATTCTGTAAGAATTAAAAATTAAAAGGGAAGGTTGTACATTAGGGGGGAATCTCAAGTATCAGGTGTTCCGGGAAGTCTGTACCTCTCAAGTACCTCAGCCCATGGGGAAAGACATAAGGAAATGTGGCCGGGAAAATAGGATAAAAAGGAGGCTGCGTCCTCCAAAAATTTGAGACATCCCAGGGGAATGCCCCATGGCCTCTCCCTTTATTCGAATAAAGCAACAAGGACTCCTCTGTCCCCTCTCCTCTCCAGCCCCGGCTGGGCCCTCAGCTCCCCCTGGGCCAGGGATCGCCCCCTCATCTCCACCTGCCCCTTCCAGAGCGTTTGATTTCTCGGGTCCTGTCGCCATCCCGCTCAGTTCCTTAAATCCCTCCGCGCCGCTCCCAGCTTTCTCCCCGCCGCGCCGAAAGGGATCGGCCCCGCTCAGCTCCCGCCGCCGCCATTCCTCCCCTCACGGGGGGTTCCCCGCTAGCACCCCGCCTTCCTTCCTGTACTGAACAGTCCTTTCCCTCTGCGGGTTCCCTGCCTTCCGTCCTTCCCTCCGGGCCCTCACCTTTCCCTGCTGCCGCTGTTCAGAGAGAGCGGGAAGGGGCCGCGGCACAAACGCGGGGTGCTGGTTTTAACTCGGGACAATTTGTCTTCCCAGCACAAATGCCAGCCAGCGCAGTAGCTGGGAGAAGCCTGTACTCACTGCACAAACAATAGATACGAAAGCCAGCTCCGATGGGAATTTTGCCCTGCTTAAAACTGATTCAAAGACTCCCTCGTTTTTCGCAAACTCTGGGGAGCCTCCAAAAATCCAAAATGATAGCCGTCCACTATGTTTACCTGATTGGCCTGAGATCAGACGGAATTTCAGGCGAGATAAAGATTTTGACTCATTAAGTGAACAACTGCTTGCTGTGCCTGTGAGATATGGGAGAAATAATCTCAATCCTCAGTACGAATCTCTATCATATCACGACATCAAAGAACTCAGACAAGCTATAAAGGATAGTGGGCTGACTTCACCTTATTTTGATAATGTGGCGGAAAGTATTTTTGATTCTCACCATCTCACTCCCGCAGATTGTCGAAACGCGGCTTCCGTGATTTTAAGCAATTCTCAATATATTTTGTGGGACTTCGAATGGAGAAAGCTCCTTAACAGATTAATAGAAAAGTATGTTGGTGGTCCCAATGCTCAGGTTAACATTGCGCAATTATCTGGAGAGTCCAGATGAGCGAGCCCATCTCTATGTTATTGAAATCCTTGCCTTTTCTAATGCTAACAAGGAGTGCAAGAGAGGTGTCTCAGCTTTGCCTAAGCAGCCACCTACGGTTCCCCAAATGCTTTCCGCTTGCAATAAACTTAACACTCCGCAGCATATTGCTAAGGCCCAGGCTAAACTTGGGTGAATCTCTGGGAGATAAACTCTGCGAGAGTTTTCTCAAGGGTTTGTGTTTGTGTCTCGAAAAAGTCATCGAGAAACAAACTGAAACCCTTAGTACGACCCTCCAGCGTGGTCGTACTAAAGAGACTTGTTTTAGCTGTGGGAAGCCTGGTGACTTTAAAAGAGGCTGTTCAGAGGCTACCAAAAAAGCTAAACCATCCTGTGTTTGCCCCAGATGCAGTAAAGGAAAACATTTTGCGAATCAGTGCCGGTCTCAATTGGATATCGATGGGAGGCCCCTTGCGGGTGAACCCCAGAAATGGTGGGCAGCAGCGCCGCCGCGTGGTGAAACAAATAGCGGCTGCTCAATTACCGAAAATTCAAATACCAAATCAAGTGTCATTTGTGATTCCTACAGCCATCCCTCGAGCGACCCCACTTTACTTCCCCCAGGGGCATGCTGTGAGCTGGCAACTTCCAAATTAATTTATCTGTTAAAGGACTCTTGTCGTGAGTGCATACCCACAGGAATTACTGGTACTTCACAACACAGACAAACTTTTAATTATAGGCAAGGACAGCCACAGAACTTTTGGGCTTTCAGTTCTTCTAGATGTTGTCTCAATAAATTGTAATTCTGAGCTAAAAATTTTAGCCCTTGCATAGAGTGTCCCTATTGTAATTCAACCAAAACACTGATAGCTATTGCCTTTGAATTACCAGTGAATACAGCCAGTCAGGACATTTACCTGGAGAATCCACTTCAACTAAGCAAGCTGTGTACCAGCAAGTGTCGTTTGGGAATCCTGCCACAATGCCTGGTGTCTTTTGGGTGGAATGTGTTGGCAGTGACCGACCTGAGCTGATTTGCAGCCTGACTCACCTTGGTAAAACAGTTGATATAAAAGGTATGCCAGACACCTGTGCAGATGTCACTGTGATTTTTCATAGGTTTTGCAGAGTGATTGAAATTTGGTGTCACCTGTGGGTGCTCTCACAGGAATTGGTGGGCCACTGTGTTTGCAAAGTGAATCCATGATCACCATCAGAGGTCCTGAAGGGAAGACAGCTGTTGTTTGTCTCTTCATGGTGCAGAGACCCATCATAGTATGGGGGAGAGATGTCTTGTCCCAGTGAGGAAACAAATTAGAAGTGGGCCTTTGATGGGGACCACATCGATGCCCACCACTAAAACTGTCATGGAAAACTGATATCCCTGTGTGGATTGATCAGAGAGAAAACTAAATATTCTTAAAAAATTAATAGAGGAGCAGTTACAAATAAATCACATCATGCCTACAAATAGTCCCTGGAATTCCCCAATGTTTGTCACCCACAAAAGGACTTCTGACTCCTGGAGACTGCTTCATGACCTGAGGAAGATCAATAAAGTGATTGAGGACATGGGACCCCTGCAACCTGGACTTCCCTCTGTGTCAATGATTCCAAGAATTTGGCCCCTTGTCATTATTGATGTAATAGACTTCAACATTCCATTTCATCCAGAGGATGCCCCGAGGTTTGACTTTTAGGTTCCAGCTATCAACAGAGGAGAACCACTGCAAATTCACTTGAAATTTTTACCCCATGGGATGAAAAATTCTCCAAAATATTTGCCAATATTTTGTTGCATAAACCCGATCTCCAGCTTGACAAAAACACCCATAATCCATAATTTTACACCACATGGACAATTTGCTCATTGCAGCCCCAACACAGAGAGAGATGGAGCAAACTCATGATAGTTGTTGCCAAAGTCAAAAAAGCTGGACTGAAAATTTCTACATCAAAAACACAAGAAATCCCACCTTGGAAATATCTGGGATGGAAGATGACAGAACAGACAATCAAGCCACAAAAGATACAGCTTTGGACCGGCATCCATACCTTGCAAGATATACAGCAGCTTTTAGAAGAGATTAATTGGGTCAGGCCTGTTTTGGGAATTACCAATGATGAACTTGCCCCCTCTTTGACTAGTTGAGAACATCAAAGCAACTAGAACTTTGATACCTGAAGCACAAGCAGCCCTGAAAAAAAACACAGAAGTTTTCTGGAAGAGACAAGCACATCATTATTCTCTGGAAAAGCCCTTCTTTCTTGCAGTATTGGGAGAAAAATGTGACTTTATGGACCCATCTTTCAATGGGACTCTTCTGAAAAAGATCCTTTGGTAACAATGGAGTGGGTTTTTCTTCCTTACAGGTCCCCGAAAACAATTTCTGCAACTATGGAAGTGATACTACAGATTGTAATCAAAGCCAGAACAAGACTGTTAACGTTAGCAAGTCAAGACTTTGCAATTATTTATTTACCTGTGAAAAAAAGATTACCTTGATTGGGCATTGCAAAATTCAGATGATTTACAAAATGCATTGTTAAATTTTTCAGATATTTGTTCCATTCATTACCCAGGTCACAAATTGTTACAGGCAATACTGAGCTTTAGAGAAAAACCAATGCTAAGTGAAGAACCTTTAAATGATAGAACTCTCTTCACTGATGGATCTGGGAAAACCCACAAATCAGTAATAGTATAGTTAAACCAAGGAACTAAAACATGCGAATCAGATATTCTAACAGTAGTGGGTTCCCCTCAAATTACTGAACTGTGAGCTGTGGTCAGGATCTTTCAGCTTTTTTCAGAACCTTTTAATTTAATTACACATTCTGCTTATGTTGCCAATATACAGTAACTTCACGACTATAAGGCGCACCTTAAAGCCTAAAATTTTGATTGAAACCTGGAAGTGTGCCTTATAATCCGGTGCGCCTTACATATGGAAAAACTTTGAGTATTGAAGGGATCTCAAAACAATTTCTGTTTCACATTGCGCAGCAACAAACATGAAGCTCGCAATCAAATGACTGCGAGCAGGCGGAGCACACATGTTGGGGGTTGGGGGGTTTTTACTTTTTCCCTCTGTGGAGAAATTTTTCCCATTATCATGCTAACAAAGTTGGCAGGGTGGCTCCCTTAGCTTTTAATTGCTCAAGACAAAAGAGATAGGTGGGTGCTCTCGATGGCTCAATTGATGCGGGGGTTTGAGTGGTTGGGGTGGATGGTCGTGGTTTCCTTTTTTTCCTTTCCAGGGAGTCACTGGCACTCGCTGGCCCGAACGTGGAGGAGAGAGTTTTTTTCTCTACGGTCTGATCCACCCTGCACCCCAGCACTGCTACCACAGGGTCCCGGGGTGTGGGGGCCAAACACGCGGTAGCATCTGCACCCCGGGGCAGGGCACCATTCCGGCTGGCGAGCGGCCGGGCCCGCCCAGCACTGGGGATGGCTGCAAGGTGCCAGGGCCTGTGGCACCTGGGAACGCCGCCCGGAGTGGGGGGCGGCGACACCGAGCATCCCGCAGCCCTGGGCGCCTGGACCACCCTGGCACTGGCCGGCAGGCGCGGTGTCGGGGGGCCTCCACTGCTCGCCAGGAAACTTTCCCACTACCCTTGTTCCCTGGGCCGCACCCTCCCCCAACCTGCACGAGAGCGGAGACAGCAAGTTTAATAAAAACGAGTGATTTTTCTCTGTGTTTTTCTTTGTGTTTTGATTCTTTTTAGGCTGCATTTAAAGGCTATGCCTATCTGTGAAAAATGTTTGCAAATTGAGCACCTGCCAGTAAAACCCGCGATCAAGCGATTCTGTTAGTAATTCGTTACTTTGTTGCACACTGGAGAGATTCAAGTGTGTGCCTACACTTTAGCCCCACCACTTACTATTTCCAAGGGAACCAGAATTGCTCAATTGATCTTATATTCAAAAATTCTGACAGAAAGGGATGTCTTCTAAACTACACCACAGAGAAGAACAAGAGGTTTTGGATCCACTGGAGACACAGTAGTAAATCTAGTACAGCAAATGAGACAAAGACCAATGGTAAAAGTAACCTTGCAATCTGGTACAATTCAAAAAGAAGTCATCATTATGCTAGATACAGGAGCTGATCCATCATCAGCAGAGAATGCTGGCCCAACGATTGGCCTCTTCAACACGCCATGGGTGCAGTACAAGGCGTAAGAGGCAATTCTATACCATATGGAAGTGTCCATGCCATACAAGTGCGATTTCCTGAAGGACAAACAGCTACATTATGCCCATATGTCATGACTCTACCTGGAAATTTGGGAGGCCTAATTGGCCGAGATGTATTAAGCCAGCTAGGAGCAGCACTCACATTGCCCATGGCTGTCCCATCGCATTTTTAGCTGTGGCTGCTGCTGATCAGCTGCCAATCCCGAAAATACAATGGAAAACTGATACACCAACTTGGGTTGAGCAATGGCCCTTGTGGAATGAGTGGCTGAAAATAGCCCATGAGTTAGTGAGAGAACAGTTATAAGCCAAATATATACACCATTCCATTAGTCCGTGGAACACTCCCATTTTGTTATTCCTAAAAAATCAGGCAAATGGCAGCTGCTACATGATCTTCGAAAAGTGAATGACCAAATGTAGGCCACGGGAGCACTACAACCAGGAATGCCCACTCCCACTATGTTACCACAGAACTGGCATCTCTTGATTATTGATTTCAAGGACTGTTTTTACGCCATACCCCTGCAAAAAGAAGATACAGTGTGATTTGCATTCACTTTACCAGCAATAAATAAAGAAAGCCCTTCACAAAGATATGAATGGGTAGTGCTTCCACAAGGCATGAAAAATTTCCCTACCATGTGTCAAATGTTTGTTCATTGGGCATTAGAGCCTGTTCATCACAAATTTCCACAGACAATCATCATTATATGGATGATATCCTGCTATGTCAACAAGAACAATTTGCTAATGATACTTTACAGTACATTATCATTCAGCAGTCATTGAAAGGTTTGCTAATTGCACCAGAAAAGGTACTAAGACAGTCTCCATGGCGGTACTTGGGTGATAACCCCAGCTGCTGTCAGCCCACAAAAATTGCACCTTACAACTACTATTGCAACACTTCACGATGTCCAGAAATTAACTGGAGGTTTACAGTGGGTTTGAACGCTTGCAGGGATCCACAATGATGAAATAGCATCTCTTATGAGTTTGCTCAAAGGAGAGGACCCAAATACTCCAATCACTCTTTTTCCTGAACAACGTGATTGCCTTGATAAGCTGAGTCAGCGTCTAGTGTCATCTGCAGCAGACTGCCGATTGTCAGACGTGCCATTAGGTATTCTTATTTGCAACCCTGCCACTGACCCGTTTGCCATCTTATACCAGTGGCCTGCTTGGCAAAAAGAAGAAGGGGGACACCATCCCACGGGAGATCCCACAGAAGATTGTGCCAAGCAGGAGCAACCACAGGAACAACCGTGTGTCCCGCGAAATGAACAGAAAAGAAAGGAGCAACAAAATCAGATAATGATTCTGGAATGGGTGTTTCCACCACATATGCAACTCAAGAACTCTTGGCAAAGAACAGAGGTAATAGTACACCTCATTAGGAAAGCATGGGAACGAGTGCTTGACATCACTGGTGCAGAAGAGGAACATATCAGTCTACCAATAAAAACTGAAATATTTGAGTGCATGTTGAGGCACTCAGAGCCTCTACAGATAGCTCTCCTAGACTATGCAGGTGATGTGCATAACAGACAACCACCTGATGCATGATTACAAGTAATAGCAAAACAGCAATGGTTACAGCAACCAAGGGTAAAGACACAACATGTAGCGGTGTATAAAAATGCAGGAAAAAGAACAAGAAAGGCAGCATGTACCTGGAAAGAAAAATCAGGATGGAAAGCACATGTTCTGAGTGAACAGAGTGATTCATTACAAACATTGGAGCTTGCAGCAGTCACATGGGAACTAGTGAGATAGAGAAAAGAAAAACTTAACATAGTATCTGACTCTTTGTATGTTGTGGGAATAGTACTAGGTATAGAAGACGCTTTAATCAAACCACCCAAAAATGATAGACAGTACCAGTTGTTTCTGCAAGTAAAGCATGCAATTGCCGATCAATGTGAAGAATGTTGCATAATACGCATTCACAGTCACCAAACAAACTTAGGCCTTGAAGAAGGAAATGCAAGAGCAGATGCTTTAGTCAGTCCAGCTATCACCATTACACAGGACGCATTTGCAGCAGTGAGAGAAAGTCATGCACTTTTCCATCAAGCTGCAAAAGCCTTAAAGAGACAATTTAACATCACTATTACAGATGCTCAAGGCATAGTGAGGGCATACTCACAATGCAGTCAGCATGGAGCAAGTTTGAGGTTAGGGGTTATCCCACGTGGTTTACAGGCATGTGAAATATGGCAAATGGATGTCACATATGTACATGAATTTGGACATCTTAAATATACAGTAATTTCACTACTATAAGGCGCACCTGACTATAAGGCGCACCCCCCGGGAGTCAGCAAAATTTGCAACATTGTAGATCAGATAAGGTGCACCCGTCTATAG
>PYHW01009964.1:331145-373145 GCA_013186435.1 Turdus rufiventris
AGGAGGAGCTGGGGGTGGAGCCTCGCTGCAAAAAAAAGTGCGCCCTATAGACGGGTGCGCCTTATCTGATCTACAATGTTGCAAATTTCACTGACTCCCGGGGGGTGCGCCTTATAGTCAGGTGCGCCTTATGGTCGTGAAATTACTGTAATTTTCCACTGCAAGAAAACTGAAAAACAACTTCTAGGTTAAACTGTAACATCCCAACTTTTTCTGATTGGAAAATTGTAGCATGAATATGGTAATGTTAGTAGTTATGATATGGTTTAGGTAATAGTAAAAATATTGATTGGCTGTTATGTATTACGAGGTTCAGCAAAGAAAAGTATATAATGCACTGTAACCAGAACTAGAGTTGGCTTCAGACGAGCCTACAGCTGTGGCCGACAGCAGTAGGTTGGGCTCTTGTCACCCACAACCCTTGAATTGCTGTATCATCTGTATACAATAAACAGCATCTTAAGAGCCATCTGGAGTCATGAAGCCCTCCTTTCAGCTCTTACAATAGGGGAAATAGATTCACTTATCAATATGAAGAAAATAGTTAGAGTGATTTTAGGCCCTGGAAAGCTGCAAAAAGGGTTTCAGCAGGTTTGTTTTTACCCCAACTTGCTTCAGCAATGGCATTGAAACAATTCAATTGGCTTGGATGTTGGTTGAGTAAATAAACCAATGCCACATCCATTGCAATCCATGATATGTTGATGGACATCAGCAGTGTTAGACATGCCATCTGACAAAATAGAGCAGCAATTGATTTTCTCTTACTGGCACAAGGACATGGTTGTGAGGAATTTGAAGGATTATGTTGCGTGAATGTTTCTGACCACTCCGAATCTCTCCACAAAAATATAAGAAGCTGAAAGATTTAACATCTCAAATCAAAAGAGATGACAGATCGTGGTTAGATGATTTGTTTGAGGGATGGAGCTTTGCACCTTGGTTAAAGGAGCTCTGACAGGTTTATATGTATTGATTTTTGTGGTGATGATAGTAGTAGTAGTGCCTTGTATTCTTTGGTGTATGCGACAGATGATTGACAGAACCATGAAGGAAGCTTTTGTCATCCAAGAGAGAGATGTAGGAAATGAAATCACAGAGAGATCACGGGATCTCGTGCAGTTGCCTGCTGATCCCAAGGTAGTGTACGCAAATGTAAACTTTGGCAAAGGCTTTAGTTCAAGGCTTTGGAACAGGCGAGACTTGATAAATCAAGAAATAGCACCTACTACCAGATTTGACTTACATCCTTGGAATTGACCAGATCTTTTGAAACATTAGAATTACTGTAGATTAAAGCAAGCAAAGAAGGTGCCTTAGACAAGCAAAGTGCAATATATGAAGTAATGAAAGACTTCAGAGTTTAGCCTTATGTAGAAAGCTGGTAACATTGTTTTGCTAGATGAGGAAAAATGCGCTGTAGCAGAACTATGTAACACAAGGTAGTTAAAACTCCACAAAGCAAGTAAGAGGATTTCTTTGTGGATGAACCGAAAGAGGTAATTGTGGGAAAGATAGAGAAGGTAGAAAACTCTCAAAAGCTATGAGAAAGTAAATCTCAGAATGGAAGAACGCAGGAATGCTGAAGATGCAAGGACAAGAAACAATAAGGCTATGAGCTGTGTAGAGATAGACCTTAGGAAAATGTTAAGCAAGACAGAAGAATTACATAAGTTTAATAATGAACCGTTATCCATTGTTTTTAAGCTATTACAAGCAAGCATTGTTCAAAGCAAAATGTACATGTAACTTTATTAATTGTCTTAAGCAAACACTTGTCAGCTTTTAACATTATGCTATTGGCTAGAAAGTTGTCAGAAAACTTTGTAACAAAGAGATTTTGGTTGTTGTTGTCACAGCAAGGGCTTTCATCGTCTCCCGTGTCTCACTCTGTAAAATGAGGCTGATGATGCTGATGAAATAAAAGTTCTAAGACTGCCATTCCTGCAGCCCTGTCCCATGATTGCTGTAGATATAATGTATATATTATCATGTTAATAACAAGAAAATCCAACATGGCACAGCCATGAAGTTCCCTTGGTTCATCTCCAGGCATTGCCATCATGTTTGGCATTTGTGTGGCACAAAAGTTCATGGCAAATTGGAGTGCAGCTTAAGTAAAAGTTCCCCTTGCCATAAAAATGCAGCAATAAGCAAAAAAAACCAAAAACCAAAAAACTAAAAAAAAAAACAAGAAAAAAAAACCCCCCCAAACCCCCACATTTCAGAAACACTATGGAAAATGAAATGTTTAAGGATTAAGAAGAATATGATGTACCAGTAGTATTGGCTCATTTTCAGGCAGGTATTGTCTTTATAGGAACAATTCCACAGTTTGGATTTTCCATTAGTTTATGTTTATGTTCTGCAGTTAGGAAAAAGCAAACAGAAGATATATTTCTGTTGAAGAATGACAAGTAAACATGTTGTTAGTAAGCTGCTGTTCAGAATAGGGAGATGAATAAAGACAGGGGGTTTAAGCCAGCAGTCCAGAAAAGCTTCATCCTGCAGCTGGCCAAGAAGCTCCCTGAGCTGGCAGAAAGCTAGCACTGCACCAGAGTCAATAAAAGTGAATAAGATAATACAAAAAGTAATTAATCCAGCAGCTGTGATATTGATCTCTGGGCAAAGTGATAGAATGGATGCTTGTGGAGCCACTTCTTGATGAGGCTGCAAATTTGGTTGATAAAGTTAATATTTTTGATGTAGCAGACTTTTTCTTGTGAGTCATTTGACTTAGTGTTGCATGGCATCTTGATCAATTATCCAGTGTGATTATCAACTTGGCACTAATAAATTTAGGGCTGATTAAGTGACAAGTCCCAATAGTAATTGCAAATAAGAAATCACTGAGTGCGTGTGTTTCTCATGACAACCTGCAGAGATCAGTTCTCTGACTTCTGCTGCTTAATGATTTTATCAGTGTTTGGGAAAAAGTCTAACATAAGTGATGAACTTTGCAGTTATGCTGAAATATCAACTGTTTCATTTTGAGATATTAAGGTTATGAAGAGACCATGTATTCAGAACAGCTCTCTATTCTGTGTGTGCCATGGAATGCAGCCCATCAACAATTAAAATAAGGTGGGGCACTGGGTTGTTCTCTGCCAGTCAATTAAAGATGGTTTAAAATTTTTTATTTACATGTGGAAGTAAAGGCTGGAATAGATGCATGCAGCTTGATTTGCACTTGAAAGCATAGTCAGGATCATGCATTCAGTCTGGAGTGTGAGTGGAATAAGACACTGTGGACATATCTGCCAACCCAGTTTTTCACAGGATGCTATCAAGGTATAGAGGTATCTTCAGTATCTAGACACCTTCTTCTTGGAGAATCATCACAACTGCTCCTCCTGTTTGCAGCTGTACAGCTGTTCTAGGTGTCATCAGTGGGTGGCAGGACATGTCCTGTTGAGCCACGGGGCCAAAGTATACTTGCACATCTCTCAGAGGACCAGATGTTACCTGTTTGCATGGTGCCTGTTTATATGATTTTTAAATAGCTCAATTTTCACACCAGTTCAACTATGATGGCTTCATTGAAGCTATTCCCTGAGAAAACAGATTATGAGAGCTGTTTCTATTTCTCACTGCTGAGGTAATATGACCTATTAGATGGAGACACATGGCATGCTTTTCTTTGCAGCATAGCCATTTTTTAGTCACCTATATTTCCTGTTATACCTTCTTGTTTGCTGTCTCTTGAACTCCCTCATTTGCAGCAGTCTTCCTGTTTTTTTATTATAAAAGACCAATGAAAATACTAGCTTAAAGAAAGTAAATAACACTTTTGCTTGTGAGGACTGATTATTTTAATGGAGATCTTTGCAAAGATGCTGTGCTCCATAGAAGTTGTGTAGGTACAGCTGGTAGATAGAGTTCATGAAGGAGTCAGAGGAGACAGGGCTGAGAGAGAAGGAACTATACATGCTGGCTTTGGGTAACATAAAAATACAGTTTCTATGTGCTTCACAATTTTAAAATGTTCTTCCCATTATTCTCATAACACCTTTGATTGTTTATAGTATAGGACCTTCATGTATTAAAATTAACATTTAACTGTTAAAACTGGTCTTTGTCCCTATCATGTCCCTATGATTCAAAGTAGAAGCATTACCCTATTGTCCTGTAGATAAGCCACTTGCAAGGTACTTTTATTATAGAATTAATTTTAGAGTAATCAGGACAGAATAAGTCCTTTTGTGTGACTTTCAGTTTGAAAATACATGATTGATTTAGCTCATAGAGACATTTCATATTAAGCCTCCTGACTATGATATTTTAATCATACCGAATGGTGAAGTAAAACTTTAAGCTATCAGGATGCGATCATTTCTCAGTGCTGAGGAAGACTGCTATGGTCTGATTGTCAAATATTTCTCTATGTTGAGAATAACATTTCTCTAATGCTAGTTGATTTCATAGAGAGGTTCAGAAAATTTTCTCTCTGATTGCAAAGTATTGAACTACTCATATATTGTGCATGAAACAACTTGAACATAGCTGTCATGTGTTTTCCTGATAAACATTAATAACTTTCATTAATATAGTTGTACCCATCTCAGCAATTAATAGGAGATGATTTCTTCCTTTTCTTTTTCCCACTCATCTTTTGGGTTTGCCTTAGTAAACCAAAAAAATTAGGGCTGAAGGGAAAATTGTTAAAATTAATGTGAAATGCATTTAAAAATTAATAACTAAGATTTTAGGTACCAGGACTCTAAAAGGCATGCTGGAAAGTGTTATGGGAAGTTATTAAATGAAGAGAGAAACTGGAAGCAAACATTAAAGTGTGTTAGATTTTCATTGCTTGTTTTGTAGTCACTTCAAGTTCTCAAAATGAAGAAAAGTCAAAGAAGACTGCAATAAATACCGTAACACTCATAATTTTGATTTCAGTGCTTAAAAAGAATTCATGGTTGCTTCATTCATTGCAAGTTGGAGCTTTCAAAACTGCCAGTGAGTACCCAATGTAACAAGTTGCCTAAAAATTCTGTGATGCCAGAGCATTACAAAGATTGCCTTCTACCATTTTTTAAAACTATGTTTTAAAATATTTTTCAAATTTTCTCTACACTTACTTAGACCAGGAATTTCCATAAATAATTGAAATATACAGTAATTTCATGATTATAAGTCGCACCATTTTGACTAAAGTTTTGGTCCGTACCCGGAAGTGCAGCTTGTACTCTGGAGCGGCTTATATATGAACAATGTTCAGAAATTTTCCAACCCAGAAGTGAGAACCCGCAGCAGCCCTGAGCCAAGCTGGAGCCCAGGCGGCCCTGGCGGCCGGGCGGTGCCGCCGTTCCAAACCCATGATAGTTCTATTTTTTCGGTGTTTTCAGTCTTGTGCGGCTGTGTGGCTCCCCGCCCGCCTGCTTGTCTGGCCACCTGTGTGGCTCCCCACCTGCCCACATGGCTGCCCGGCTCCCCGCCTGTGTGGCTCCCTGCCTGCCCGTGTGGCTGCCTGGCTCCCTGCCCGCCCATGCGGCTGCCCAGCTCTCCGGCTGCCCGGCTCCCTGCCTGCCGATCCTCACTCACCCTGCTCCCCACCTGCCCATGAGGCTGCTCAGCTCTCTGGCTGCCCAGCTCCTCGCCCGCCCACATGGCTGCCCAGCTCCCCACCCTCCCGGCTCCCTGACTGCCCACGTGGCTGCCTGGCTCTCCGGCCGCCTGGGTCCCTGCCCGCCCACCTGCCCGCGCGGCTGTGTGGCTGCCCAGCTGAGTGGCTATTTAAAGGCAATGCGGATTAATTGAAAATGCTTGTAAAATGACCACACTATTGTTCGTATCTTTTTCCGCTTGTTAATACCACTTGCAGGATACGCCACCGCAGCAATTGTCTGTATCTTTTTTTGCTTGGAAAAATTGTTTCCAAGGTCAGCCCCTGCCAGTAAACCCAGCGATCCATGATTCTGTTACTAATTGGCAACTTTGTGAAAGTTTGCTGTAAACGAAAGTGCGACTTATAATCAGGTGCACCTTGTACAGTAATTTCACGATTATAAGCTGCACCATTTTGACTAAAATTTTAGCCTGAACCTGGAAGTGCGCCTTATAGTCCGGTGTGCCTTATATAATGTACAAAGTAGCGACATTTACGAACCCAGAAGTGTGAGGCGTGAGCCGCAGGGGGAGACTGCAGGGCCATGGCTGCGAGGTGGAGGCAGGGCCGTGGGGCCACGGCTGCCGGGTGCAGGGGGGCCTGGGGGCCTGTGGTGCCCCGGCAGGTATGCTCCGGCCCTGTAGAGGTGGCACGGAAGGGCGGCGGGCACAGCCCAGCCCTGGGGAGGTGGCATGGAGAGGGGGTGGGTATAGCCTGGCCCCAGGGAGGGGGCACGGAGGGGTGGCGGGTATAGCCCAACCCCAGGGAAGCTGCACGGAGGGGTGGCGGGCATAGCCCGGCCCCGCCGGGTACAGGTGGGCCCGGGGGCCCAAGGCTGCTGGGTTGAGGTGGGGCCTCGGCCAGCAACCGCATGGGGGGAGCTGGGGACGGATCCTCACTGCAAAAAAATAGTGTGCCCTATAGTCTGGTACGCCTTATATGATCTACAAAGTTGCGAAATTTGCCAACTCCCGGGAGGTGCGCCTTATGGTCATGAAATTACTGTAATACTGAAATTACTCTAATTTTGCTCTTTATGGGCTTAGACATATCTTCGTAGAGGCTTGTTACTATGGTAGTACAAGCGAATTTAGTTTCATTTGTCTCATTTAAAATAACTTTTAACCCCCTACCATGAATAGGTGGTAAATTGCAAGGCACAAACTCCACATTGACAGCAATATGGTGATTAGAAATATTTACAGTAATTTCACGACTATAAGCCGTGCCATTTTGACTAAAATTTTATCCCACCCGGGAAATGCGGCTTACACTCAGGAGGGGCTAATATATGAAAAAATTTCTGAAATTTCCTTACCCAGAAGTGGAAGCTGAGGTGCCGAGCCAAGCACCTGCCAGTAAAACCCAGGATTGCACCATTGTTACAAGTTGGTTACTCTGTTGCACGGCAGGTGGAGGTGGGCTCTGTTCCGGCAGCGCAGTGGGGGAGGTGGGGGCTCCGTGCCCACCTGCCGCAGGAGAGGGAGTGTGCGGGGGGGCTCTGTAGCCACCTACCACCGCAGCGGGAGCAGGCGGGGGGCTCCGTGCCCGCTCACCGCCTCCGGACAGCACCGGGCCGGGGCGAGTGAGTCTGGCAGTGGCAGCCGGCCCCAAGCAGCAGCGCTGAGCAGCAGCACCAAGCTGGGCCACCTGGCCCCATCGGGAGCCCCGAGCGGGCCGAGCCTGCACGGCCGAGCCAAGCCAGTAAACCCAGCAATCCTGCTATTCTGTTACTACTTGGCAACTTTGTTGCATGCGGGTCCTCGCTGCGAACGACAGTGCGGCTTATAATCAGGTGCGGCTTATGTATGGACAAAGACCTAAAGGTTGCTGACACCCAGAGGTGCGCCTTATAATCAGGTGTGGGTTGTAATCATGAAATTACTGTACTTATTTTGTGGTTAAATAAAGTTGTAAGAAAGGCTTTAGAGCTACTGCAGCTCTAAGTCCATAAAATGCTATGGGATTGCTGCCATCTTCTGGAATGTGAGACAAAGACACGTCACTTCTACACAATGAAGTTATTTAACTTGCAAGATCAGAAGAGATGTAACTTTTTAGATATAGAATGATCGGAAATTATTGCAGGTTGGCTCAGTGCACATGGCTTCCTGTAAATACCATAATCCAATTCCTCACCATTTTCATAATTGACCTGCAAACAGTGGATTAACATAGTTCTGTAAGTACAGAAAAATTGTACTCCTGTAATTTAAGCTGTGGGGAAGCTGCTTGTAAGCACTTGTTGCACTCTACATCTGAGGTGTTTCTCAGAGTAATTGCCTTGGAGAGGAGTAATTTTTTTTTTTTCATTTATATTACTCTCATTGAAGTGGCTTCTCATGGTTCATGGCTAGGGCTTACTGAAGTACTGTGATAATACAAACATAATTCAGTAGATGTATGTGTGTATGATGCATTCTGTAATAACTTTATTGCACACTTCAGCCTTTTTCTTCTTTGTGAAGGGCTCCAAATAGAATGACAGGATGATTCATTTGCTCGTTTTCTTATATACTCACTGTGTATTCCATGTACTAGTTCATGCTGTAAATCAGTTGCAAAGAAAGAACACGTGAATTTGATAATAAGCAAGAAAAGTATAACTGATTTTGTTATGAATGACAACAAAGAATTGTTTTCTGTCTCCTCAGGTGAGCATGATTCATTATCAGGAGACAAGTATAAAGAAATTGCCTAGAACCAGAGTTATTAGGGACAGGTTATATTTCAGGACCACAAAAAATAAATACAGTAAGAACCCTTAGTTCTTCTTGAAGGGTATAAAACTCACTTTTAAAAGCAAACTACAGATCCTGCCCAACCTAAAGGTCCTGCACAGCCACCTACTAGAATAAGCTGTGTAATGCATATAGCTGGTCTTGAAGGGCAGCAACACTTATGCCTTAGCCTGAGGCATAGATAAACCTGGGATGTTTTCATCAGCTTTGCCAGTTTCTAACCGTTTTATCTTCACTTCAGGTTGGATGCTTCCCAACCAAAAGTTTTGATTGCCTCCTGGGGCATTTTCTTTGGACAATACATGCAAAAAATATTGCCTGGTCAAAACTCTACCCACTGTGTTTGTGTGGTAAGAGATAAACCGCATCTGAGTGGCCACAGCACAGCAGGATATATGGGAACTGGGATGGCCTTTGGGATAGGGCTACTAAATGTAACTTGTGTAATGTTTTGCACCCTGTCTTGGGTTTATCTTTACTGTTAATACTGGCCATCAATCTTGTTTCTCCAGCACCTGACTGTTCCTATGAGAAACTACTTCTGCCTTCTCCCTGCCTCTAACTCGTAAAAGATGATATTGTACTCTTGGTGCACCCAAGAACATCGACCTGTTGGGTCAACTGGAATAACCCTGGGTCTTGAAGAAGTCCCCCAGGCTGAGGTGGGACTGCTGAGAAAAGCTGTTAGAGAGTCTGAAGATATTTTGGGGGTGTGTGTGTGATGACTGGTCAGTGAAATGCACCATCCTGTAATAGCAATTAAAAAAAAAAATTACCAGCTCTGTTCAATATTTACTGGTTAGTGAGATCCCGTTTTGTTAAAATTTATTTCCTTATCATAAAAGCCTTAATACAGCCTGGTGGTTCTGAGGTAGTTTATTGGTTATGTGTTACAATTTATATTGTATAGAGCTCTTATTCGAGATACCCCAGGCTTATGTTATACTTTGACAAAATAGCATTTTTTTCTTTCATTGCCATGGAAATCCACAGTACTCTCCTTTTAGCATACTACTTGATAAAAAAATTATTTCATATTTATAATTCTGCATTTACACTACTTGCTTAATTTTTAATTGTGTTTGACTGGGATGGCTAAACCTGAGAAATTTGACAAAAAGTGACCGTCAGCTTTTAACTCAAGTACTGCTTTTTCTGTAGTAAACAGTATTTTGCAGAAGATTGTTTTCATAATTGGAGACAATCCGTCATCTGTCAGTCAGTAAATGTTGCCCAAGTTATGTCCGTGCCCCTAAGAAACATGAAATACAATTTAAATAAGTAGAGCAGTGTAATTTATTTATTTGTTGACTTATTATCTTTGAATCTTATGCAAAACTGCTCTATACATTCTCAAGTTAATGTTTTTGCTAATGTTTTTACCAGTTATAACTTTGTTGGCACCGTTGTTATTTATATAGAGCAAGGGACTTTATTGTATAAGACTGTCCCAACATTCTCTTCTCTTTACAGTGAAGTGATGTTATTTCTCACTGTACTTTGGCTGCCAAGTGGAAGATGTAGAGCATATAAGATCATTTAGAGATGACCTTTGAGCTGTTCATGGCAGTGTAGTGCATAACATAATCGAATTTTAAATGTATTGTCGTTTAGGTCATGTGATAAAAACTCCTTGTGCTTACCCACAAAGCAAAGAAAGAGGTGGGTGAAGGGGATTTCAAAAATAACCCTGACAGATTGCTCTGAGGCCCTCACAGGAGCCACCAGCCCATTGAGGGCCAGTCTCCACAAGCCCAGAGGAGCACATGGATACTCAAAGGCAGACAGGAACCCAAATTGTGGATTCAGAGTGGGGGACACCCTACCTGGTCCCTCCCTGGGCAGCCCCAGGAAAGGCTCAACCCCAGTGTGCTAGGATGACACACATTGTGATGAACCAGTTCTGGAGCACCTTTTGAGCTGTTACCTAGGAAAACAGGGCAACTATTATGGGAAACAAGGCAATGCATTTTGGGATTGCACAGGACTTATTATGGGATGCTTAGGGAAGAAACCAAAGATGAGGAAAAGGAGAGATGTAAGTGATTTGGGGAGGAATGAGAGTGGGGAAAGCAGGAGGGAATAAGAGGTCTGGTTGCATGTGCACTTCTCTGGCTATGACCTGCTCCTCATCAGTAAGAAGTTGGTCTTCTTACTAAAAGCCTTTCTAACCTGTTGGTTATTTCTCCAATGCTCTAGGTACCATTTGTGGTTGTGGTTGTTTTCTCTAAAGAGCTAAGTAGCTAATAGTTGCTATAAAGTTGTTTATTGCGAAGGCACATCAGTCTTGAAAGGCAGAGTCACAAGTGTTAAAGTCCATGCTAAAGTTTTGATTTAGAGTCCAAATAGGCAAAGTCCCAATCAGAGGTAGAAGCTGCTCCTGATGGTCCCAGGAAGCTGATGTTGCTGTGGCAGCTCCTATCTTCTTTGGGCGGTGATGATGGCAGTGCAGAGAGCAGGAACAAAAGCAAAAGGCAAAACCTAAAAGGCAAAAAGCTCAGCTGTCCCCAGTGCATCAATTCTTATATGCAAACATCCCAACAAACTAAAGACACAAACTCGAAGCACTACTTCTTAACCTATTATAATTCCTTTCCTAGCATGCCAGGTTACGTATAAACTACGCATATGGGCTATCTTGTTCTACGTGAAAAATGTAAGCAATTCTTACTATAGTTTTATTATGTCTAAAACTATGTTCCTGGAACCTCCACGGAAACACCAGTATGTTTTTCAACCCTCACTAGAACTTGCACTTCTACTCTGGTGTCTGAGACCTTTACCCACTAAATACACTTAAAATTTATTCTTACTTACTTATTTACTTACTTATTCTAAAACTTAAACATACACCTCTACTTTATGTGTGAGTGGCTTCATATTCTTCAATCCATCCAAAGGTTTTAATTCAATCCCTGCACTCTGATTTGTCTGTGAAGAATTCAGAGAGACTCTTGACTTACAGACTCCAGCACTAACCCTTTTCCTGGATGAGGGATTCTCCATTTGGTATGAGGGACTGGGGCTTGGGAGGGTCTGGGTGACAGTGACTGGAGTCAGATCATGGGTCAGGATCGCGCCTGTATCTTTGTGCCAGCCACTGGAGGTACCAGAGTGACTGAAAACCAGTGCCAGCCCCTAGAACAGGACCATGGACCTCAGGGGTGTGTGTGCCCCTGCTGCCAGTGGCTGGACTGAGCACTGGGCATGCAAATAAATGTGTGTGCATTACCACAGGTCAAATGTGACCAGACAGGCAGTGTCTTGGGACCTGTGGTGCCTCTGAAGGTGGCACCACGGTGGGATGGGCTACCGGGAGAGTCCCAGCTGGGGAGATCCAGCTGTGTATCACCAGGTGATCTCCGTCCTGCCAAGTGCCAGCTGTCGCCTTCTACCTATCTCCTGGTGCTTCTTTTCACTCGTACTTGTATTTGTTGTGCCAAAAAAACCAGAGATTTGTTCAGAGTGCAGATGGATTAGCAGGATAGTTAGAAATATGAAGTGGGATTGTGTGTTCTGGGAAGAAATGGAAGCCTTGCTGCTCTTTCCCACTAGAGGTCTCTGCAGATAACGCCGAGATACCTGAAAATCTCTTTGCCACTGGCAGGGCTGCTGATGTCGCTGTTTCTGTGCAGAAAACTGCTTGCAGGACAGATGCTGTACAGACACTTTATAGTCATAATGTAAGTTATAATAGATCCAATTCCCCCAGTGTTTATAGGTGGTGATGTTAGACTGATTGTCTTCTGTGATTCTGCACCACGTGAGGCTCTCAGCTGGTGTCTTCAGTTAAAAGGACTAATTCCAGTTTCATAAGTACAAGAAAGCCGGAATGACCAAACAATAGAGAGTCTTAAAAATTAATAGTGAGTCGTCTTTGGTTTCATAAAGATATTCACCCTAAGAACTAGTCCTTTACTCCTTAGACATCCCGATTTCACTACTTTTTAAATTCTGT
Organism: Turdus rufiventris; assembly: GCA_013186435.1. NCBI lineage: Eukaryota > Metazoa > Chordata > Aves > Passeriformes > Turdidae > Turdus > Turdus rufiventris. The sequence continues at coordinate 343,453 of PYHW01009964.1, forward strand.
TAATTTTAGCACAGTTACTTGAGACTTAAACTGGATTTACTGGCTCTTCCCTTTCTCAGATCTCGATAATTGCATTTTTTTTTTGTGTGATGTCTCCAATATGGCTACCCATCTGTGAAAAATAACTGATATTAACATGCTACCAAAATTCACATTTATTTAAATAAAGCCTGCTTTGTTCAAAAGAGCTTTGTGAGGTTTAGTATGGGCACAGGTAGCGATGGACAGCTGCATACTTTGGGAAGATGGAATAATCTTTCTCTTCAGAACTGAAATTTACACTTCCTATTTATTAGTACATGCAAATATTCTGTTTCTGTTTTAATTTCCAGAAATGAAAACCTTACCAGGTTTTCTAGACTGTCTCTCAAATTCAGGATTGCTAAGTAAGCAGCAGAAATGAGCATGCCCTGCATAAATGGGACAGAGTAATACTCTAAGCACATAACACAGGGAGAAGTACTAGAGCAAAATTTCTCAGGGATAAGTAATTAGCAAAGACCCTTTGGCTATGTTTAAATGGTAAGGCTGCTGCGCTGACTTTGCACACAACTAACAGCTGGGTGCATTTGAACAACTCCCTGCCGTGCCTGTTCTGCCTTGGTTTCCACTGGAAAGAAGGTTGGATGTGTAGGCTGAGGACAGATGGACCTTGGGAGCCCTGAGGGAGGCCATGGAGCACATCCAGTGATCAGGTTTGATGCAGATTTGACACTTCTGAGGCAACTGCAGAGAAGGCAAGAAGAAAAATCCTTTCTAATACAGCATCAATCTAATTAATGTTGTGGAGGATTTGGGTAGTGAGTAAAGAGGTTAGATACAGGGACACAACCTCCTGTGGAGTCTGTGATTGCAGAACAGCTTGGAAAGAAACAAGTCCTCACTTTCAGATACTTTCTGCGAGCCTCAAGAGCTGGTGCTCTGTGAGCAGGGTCTATTGGAGTAGAGGACGTGACCAGAATACAGTGGCACAAGACTTGGCACTGTTGAGCACATATTGCAAATAAGCTATGTTGGTCTACTCCAGTGAAAACTCTTTTACAGATGGTCAGACTTCTCTGCTGCCTCTGGTTCAGAGCTTGCAGTTTCAGGTTTCCTATCAGCAGGATATTTTGAATTACTGTGCAGCATTTTTTCCTGCTATGACATTAGATATGTTCAAGTTACTCAGTGACTTTCAGTATATTTCTTTTTTTTTTGGTACAGTTTTGTATAGAGGAAATTTCTTGTGTTTTACATGTCAACAAGGATCACAGAAGTGTATGACACTTAATTTCTGTAGTTGTAGAAATCTTGCTATTACTGTTTGTCTAAATATTACTTCTACATTTTGGAAAGTTTAGATATAATTCTCAATGTTATATATAGTTCTATATGTATAGTTATAGTTCTCAATGGAGTAGAGAAATATAAGTTGGGAGCTGTGCTGGAAAGGGTTGTCGGGGACAGGGTAACTCATCCTGCCAATAAAATAAAAGTGATCTCATTTTGTTCTTGAGGGTATCTGCTGGGTTCGTTGGGCTGTATGCAGATGTAGGGACCCCTGCATGATTCCAGTCATCCCCTTCATTCCCAGAACAGTCTAACTACCAAAAGCCCAAGCTTTTGGCTGGGGGTAAATGGAAATTTGCATGAAATGAATTCCTTCAGTTTTGTTATTGCTGTAACTCCAAATTAAATGTTAAGTGATTATCAAGCAAAATCTGAGCATTTCCTGTTGACAGTACATTCATTCATATATTGAATAGGAGAATAAAAGACAGTTACTGCTGTCCTCAAAATCAAAATGAGCCACAATTAATTTTATGGAGTGGCAAAGACAAAAGTGCAAATCATTTTATTAAATGATAGTATATTTTACACCCCCCTTCAGTAAAATAGTTAAACAAAAAGCAGGTGCCTTATTCCATTGGATCCCCACAGCTTTAAAGGTAAATGTGATTTAAATATTATTCTGAAATACAGGCACTGAGCTGCATCTATGCACCTGAAAAACATGTCGGCATTTCTTTTGCAAATAATAGCAAATTGCTCTGAAGATATAGAAGTGGCATTATATTCCAATGTTGGCTAATTTTGAAATATCTTATTTACAAAGATTTATGCAGTATCTGATGCAGAGTTAGAATCCTCTTGTAGCAATATGCAGCATTTCTCCATTTTAAATATGTATATTCATATTACCTTTTATATATGTATTTGCCACATCTTTCTTCTCATTAATGAAGTTTGACAATTTGTGACAGGACAGAAAGGGAATTCATTATATTTAGTAATAGAAAACCCATTTCTCATTTTTCGAGAACCAAGCAGCTGCAATGAAATTGCCTAAACCACTATATCACAATTCTCCACCTTTGTGGTTCTTAAGGTCACCCTCAAGGGTCTTCAATTTCCTTATGTTCACAGCTTGGCACCTGGTAATTTTCAGAATCAGAAAATATAAGGAAGCTATATATTTTTATTCTAAGAAGGATTTTTTTTTTTATTTGAGAAGAAATAAATCTGTCAAGCTGAAAATATTAAAAAATCAGAAGCTTGACTGTAATAATCACAGCAATGTCAATGCCAATTTTGTTTAGAAAACTTTGGAATGAAAATTTTCTGCATGACAGAGAAACTTTCCCTCTTCCTGAAAGGAGTTGTCAATGTGTAAGGGAAATGGGCTGTTATTTTAATAATCAATGGAGTATAAGAGTAATTTATGGTAATAAGACTGCGAGGCACCTAGCATTAACTTTTCCTCAAAAAGTTGCTCAGTATTCTGGATGCTGACAACTTCAGTGGACTGTATCAGCCGAAAGTCGCTTAGATTAAATTAAGAGGAATTTTTTCTCTATATAAAACCATCATATACTTTGTATTCCAATGTTAATTATTGAGGAAATGCAATAATAGGCAATACCAGAGAATTCAATTTATTTCCTAAAGAATATCTTCAGGTAGTCTTCAGGTTTATAAATTCCAGTAGCATAAATTGAGAAAAATACATTATTTGGGCTCTGCAATGTGATAAAAGAAGGTGGTGTTTGATTTGTTTTTTCTGACCTAATTTCTAGTGATGATGAATTTTCCTATTCTTTCAGTGTATGACTTGAAATAAAGTACAGCAAGCACATATCTTCCAGTTAAATTTTTACTATTATTGTAAGTAGAAGACACTCTGAATATGAAGACAGTAATTAAAATCAGTAGGAAAAAAAAGAAGAATAAATAACATGTTGAAAAGCAAACAGCTTTCTATTTATTCACTCTATTGCAATACAAGCTGATCCAGAAATTTGGTCATGAGTACTACCATATTGTCATAATCAATGGTGCTACTGACAATGCTGACGATGCTGTCAGCATCAGGTTTCTGCTCTTCTGTGTCCTGCCCTGCTCAACCCAACCATCTCAGCCCTGCTAGGACCTGCCTTCCCTCAAATTCTCTGTTCCCAGTTCTAGGTCAGCACTTTCAGACACTTAGAGAAAGATGTCTGAAGTGTGTAAATCGTTGAAATAGAGGAACCAAGGGAAAGAAATGAAATTAATAAAGTTCGTTTGTGTGTTTGGGATTTTTTTTTCCTAGTTTGATAAATAAAAAAGCTTTTTGCAGCTCCATCAGGCAATATAGAGTTACCTGGAAAAAAACCCAGTCATATCAGTACTAAGATTACTACACAGATTTTTTAAGAGGTTGTGGAAATCACAAGAGGAATATTCCACTAGCTTATGGTTCTTACAAAGAAGACTGAAGCAGTGCTCCCAACGTGTCTTGCTTCTCAGTAGGGTTAAGTTGGCATTGAAATACTGAACATTATCTTTCATGAATGTCTGTAGCTATAGCAATAATCAAGGTCAAAGTAAATAGAGAAATTCGTGTCTTGATGCTATTTTTTAGTACTTCTGATAAATTCCATCAATATCGTATTTTACAGTGTTTATATTGCATAGGGCTTGCCAATATAAACTATTAATACAAAAAACCAATTTCAAGTACTAGTACAAACTGTTGGATTACAGTCCAAAGTCAGGGATGTGATTAATTAATATGATTTGCACAAATGTTTTAATTCTTCTGGATGTACCCTGTGACACAATTTATTTCTGGAATGCTCATAATATGTATTATGGAGGTATTTTTCCACATATATACATAAAAGGACTGAAATCAGAAGCCATCTCATTTGTGGGTGTTTTCTTTGTTTTACATCTCACTGAAGGGCGCAATCTCCGTGAACAACTCAGGTTTTCCTTGAAATGCAAGTTCATTTTTGGCAATATTTTTCAGAGATAATCTTTCTGTATCCTTCTGTATGAGAGTGGATTTTATGGGGGATGCTAGTCATACCACTAGAGTATAGCAGGAAAATCAGCATGTTCAATATGCATCTATGAATTTACTGGTGCAACTGGTTTTAAGTCTGAAAAACAAGACAGCGACAACAACAAAAAGCAAATGTATGTCCTTCTCAAGTCTTTCCATGGTGTTAAAAAGATACTAGTCCTTATTTAACTAATATATTTGATAACATATGTTTCCTTGAAAATCATTAACTGTCTCTTTCACTAATTTTTATATTATTTTGTCATAATGACTGTTTTATTATGAAAAATGTGAAAAAGGATTTTTTGATATTGTGTTTGGAAATTGTATAAATGCAGATGTGAATGATATTACATGAGTTTGATACTGATACTTGTTTTACATTGGTGATACTCAGCATTTTTTTCCCAAGTAATATTAAATTTAATAGCAGATATTGGTGATGACTATTATCATTGTTATTGTATTTGTCTGCCTATAGTTTTGAATTTCTTCTGCTTCCTGATGGAACTTAGTTGAAACAAGTTACAGTGCAGAATAATAGCTTTGATTTTTATCAGTTTGAAATGTTATAATTATTGCTTTTGGGAGAATTAAAAAAATTATGAAAGGAAAGAATTTAAAAGGAGAACCATCATTATATTTCAGAGTTGCTGCTACACTGAGCATCTTTGAAGTGCAATGGGAAGCCTTTGCTGTTAAATGTATCATTATTTTAATGGTCATTCTGCATGAGTAAATTGTGATTAGTGCCAGTATAATTCCAGATTTGGAGATGGTGAGAAGTATGGCAATATCACTAAGTCTTCGCAACATTTAATTTCATAAAGTTTGATTACAGAATTACATGGTTGAATTTCTGTCGCTATTGTTTTGTATGTTTTGTTGTTTTGGATGCTGTCCTGTCAAGTGACCAGGTCTACTCTTTTCTAGCCTTGTCACCTGCACACTTGCATATTTAAAACTCTTATAATCCTCTGTTACTCCCCCGTGCTCCAGCTCAACTATGCATGGAAGCAGCTAAGCATGTAAATATATATCACATCACTAGATGTCCTCCTCCCACAAAATTTCTTCTCCTCACTTAGCAAACCGATGATACCGTGTTTAAAAAAAAAGACCTAGAATCATGTACAGCAGTAACAGATCGCCTGTGCCAACTCATGTAGTCAAAATGGCCTGTTCCTGAAAAACAACCTCAGGAGAGCTCTGCAGTTATGAAACATGTTCTATTGGCCATGTATTGGACCATTAAGGACTGCAGAGGAACTTCCTGTCGCTGCAAGTGGTGCAGAAGCAGGGCAAGCCCCTTGCTGGCAACTTATAAAATCATAGACTGCCTGAACATCAAAGTCTGATTATTTCACATGGAACGTTTTGGTTGCCCTATGCACCAACTGTGTGGTGCTTTCTGATCACAGATGCATAATCCCTCAAAAAAATTTCTTGCTTGAGTGTTGTGTGGCCAGTGACCCATCTGTTCTTTGCTGCTGAGGAAATACAGGTAGCCTTTAGTAAATTTAATGCTCTGTTAAACAGGGTTTTGGTTTATTTTTCCCAGAGGGTGTAGTATGGGTACAGTTATCCCCAGCACCAGAAGAGGATCAGTATCCATAGTCAGCAGGGAAGAGTGATCTGCAGGGCCTCCTGTTGCCACAGTGGCCCAGACAGTTTCCCTGGTGAGATCCAGCCAGTCTGCTTTGCGATGGCTGAAGGGTCTAGGGGTAGGACAGGGAGGGGTCTTGATGGAAGACAGTGGAGAGGAATATCTGTATTGTTTTTCCCAGGACTTTTACAGTGGTTCTTAACTTGCTTGCCACAAACTATTGAAACGACATATGCAACTTAAACTGCTGCTTTACTCAAAAATGCTTTTAAATGCTGATGACATAAAAGAACACCTAAGTAATAGCTGCAGGACATGCTAGTTGTGGAAATGTATAGTTTGAGATGTTGAAGGGTACCCTGGACCTGGAGGAAGCGTGATGTGTTGAAAGGTTTTTTGCTATTCTCTAACACTGGTACTGAGGGCTGGGTTGTTGTTCTGGGGCACTGAACAAACAGGGTTGCTGGATTTTGAGACTTAAATGTGACATGTGAGAGACTGCATTTCACAGCATGTTTAAAGCATTAAAATAAATGGGATAGGTGACAAAGGGAGCGAACTTTCTGAGGAACCGTTTTGAGAGTGCTTCCTGATCTTCAAGAATCACTTCTTTACTCTCTCCCTGGTATCTCAGAAAGAGTTCTTTCAACAAAAGACAGACATGCAAAGCCCAGTCTGAAATAGCAGGGCAAGAGTTCAGAGCTGAGGCTATATTCTAGATGCTACTGCTTTCTGAGGATTTACTGGTATTTTCAAAGGATTTTCAATCTTTATTTCAATAAACGTGGTACAGAGGTTTTATTATGGTAGGGAAGAGCCATGTAATTATTTATCTTTAGTGACTTTTTAAGATTTCAGTGAGCAGTGAAGTCTATGAGATTCTAGTAAAAATGCAAGATTTTACAGGTGTTTGCTGAGATGTGATTTTCAGACCACTACGCGTAGCTTCTTTAGTTTTCCTAACATACATCTTCGTAACTCGTTGCTGACTGCAAAAGATCAATAATTTTGCTTTATTTTAGGTTGAGACATATTCTGAAGAGATGGAACAGCTTAGAGCCTGTATATAAATAAAACAAGATAAAACCATGATAAGATTAAACAATAAATTGTGATTCAGGAACTTCATGAAGAAATAGCCTCTGCTGGTTTTTTTTTTTTTAATATAAAACTGTTTCAAAATTGCCCAACCTGAAAGAGTCTTTTATTCAAGGACCACTCTAGTAATCCAAGAACCCAAGGGATAGCGGTGCTTATTAACATCTAGGCAAATGTTCTTGGAAGGAATGGGAAATTGTGAGAAGAAGTCTGTGCAAATTTGGGGAGGAGAGAAAAAATTAATTCAAAGAATCATAAACATTTTAGTAAAAGAAAATAGAAATCTTGCTATGGGACTCACATCTTTGGGGGTATTAAGACTTGGTCTGCAAAGTCTGGCCTTACCTAAACTCTGTCAAAAAGTATTCTTACTCCAAATAGAGTAGTAGTTCCTGAGCTGAAATGAAACGTAGAGCCTGCAGCATATATCTAAAGATCCCCAACCATTTTGATTAACCTCTTAAAAACCTGAGATCAGCTATGAGAAGGCCTTACAAGCTAGCTGTTCAAAAGCACAGTGTAATAAATCTGTGTAGTGTCAGAGGTTTTGCTTTTGATTCAATTTCTAAAGTTTTAATTTATCCTTGTTATTTCAGTCTATTCAATCTCTTGTATTTTACTATGCCCCTTACTGACAGATTTAGGGACCCACATGCTGATGTTGTGTCAGAACTGAATATCAGTCTGCTTTGCAGTATTAATCATTACCGTATTCATTATAATTAGAGTGGGGAATAAAACTACAACAATGAAAACCCCAGCAGTGCTGGAATTGAGCACTGAGCGCAGTGAGGCGTGAGTGTAACTTCATGCAGAATTGTGTTATTGGGTTCCCCACCAGGTTTGAGTATTTTAGCTTCTTCTGTCTCGGTTGTAGTCTTCATCCACTCCTGTCTCTTCAGCCTTTATGAGTAATTAATCATCCAGCTGCCATGGTCTTAGTGTAGTCCCTAGTATCTCTGCTTTTTCCATACCTGCAAGGTTCTTATATGTTTTTGTAATGCTTCTAATACTCCTTAGCTGAAGATTTCCTTCAGATTCCTCTTCATATTTTAGAACAAAGTTTGTTGCCAGAACAAAATTGTTTCCCCTAAAAAGACTTTCAACTCTGTTTCAAACGTTTTATAAAGAACACAAAGCACAATTGGAAAAATAACCCACACAAAGTGATGAGAAGAATAATCTATTTGGGATATTTGTGAAGAATAGAGGTTATGAAAAACCAGTTTTCACTAATCATAGACTGAAATTATTTTGTGAAAGAATATTTGAAACACTTGAAAAACATAAAAATTCGGTTTTCTGCCCAGAGCATCTTGCTGGAGATGGGATAGTTGTCTTTTGTTCATCCTGCTCTATTATTTTAGTTTCAATGACATGCATCCCAGAAAGCAGAGGAAAGAATAATGGGAGGTCACATTGTCCCTTCAGAGACAACTGGCTCCTTTTGCAGGTGTGTAAGAGAAATTGGAGGCATCTGCTGGGATCTTCTGGTGCAAGGGATAGTGGCTCTGCCTTTATGTCATGTCATGTCTGCCACTAAAGATTGTCAAAGCTGCATTTTCCTCTGCCTGGAACTGCAGTGTCATAGATGCAGAAGGACAGGAGCTTTTAAAACTGCTTTCTAAAAGACCCATTTCAGCTCCATCAGTGCTAATTATCTGGGTTTTGTTCTTGAAGCAGACTGTCCTATGTCTAGAAGACATTCCATTAATATATGTTTTTGTGATTTGCTACATTTGCTGACCAAAAATAAAACTATTCCTATAATTTATTTGAGCCTCATTAACAGAAATTTCCTCTATGTCTCAGTATTGTTGAAGTACTGAAAATGGCTTTAGTTAGTTTTCACTTTAACCTTTTCTCTGTTTTTTCTCATCTCAACCACCCATTCTAAATTGACCAGTTCATTTTCTGGGCTTCTACTTGTTTGTATTTAACAGGACCATGAAGCAGTTTTACAAAATGTCAGCTCTACAGTTCAACAGCTTAAAACAGACAGTCATCTGAAAATAAGCAACAGTAGCACTGGAAAATGCCCTGTAAGAATTGTTAGTGTTGTTGTATGACCTATTTCCCTAGTGTGATCTTGATATATGACAGCATTTTACTAAGTGAAGGTAAATATTCTTGGAAAAGATGCAGAGCATTTTGACTGTATAAGACTTGAAATTAAATGCTGCACTGAGTAGCCTTTTAAGATTCCAAATAAGACTTTTATTTTCTGATCATGTTTCTCATTGCAGTTAATTATGTTGACCCTTTATGCCCCTGGATTTGTTCACACTTCCATCTCTGCTTTCAGTGTGTATGCTGTTGCATCACCTGTCTAACAAATGGATCTAGAAGCTCCCAGCTGGCTGTAGTTACAATTCCCACACTGGTCAGTAACACAGGGAGGATTATAGCTGGAGAGTGAGGTGCTCAAACACTGCAGGCCTGAGGCATCTTCTTTCCACCCATTCACCTCTCCTTCCCTCCTTGCTGCCATCCTTAACCTTTTCCACAGGTCACAGACACAGCTCAGAAATTGTTTGCAGTTCTTGAATTTCAAACACATTATTTTAAATAGGGGAGGAAGGCTGGGAATATTATGGTACATAGTAAAAATTGTTCTGCTCGAAAGACTTTGACATTGCTTAAGAACTTTGAAGTACTGTATTCACAGGCTAAAACAATTTTAAGTGCTTTTTCTTTCGTGGGAGAAAGGCTTATTTTATTTGTTGGCCAAATGCCTTGAAGGAAAATTTTAAACCTTACTACAGAATAACAGAACCACAAAGTGGGTAAGTTTGAAAGGGACCACAGTGGGTCATCTGGTCCAAGAGCAAGCATCTGCAAATAAAACAAACAAATCAAAGCAAAATCCCACCAAAAAACCCTGCCACCCCACTTTTCCATAATGGAGGCAGTAATATGGGAATCGCTGGATCTCTAATGCTACTAAAATAATATTCTGTACTTCAATATAGAGACCCAAGACAATTAAATTGAGGGCATTTTATTGCTTCATTTTTCCATGTTGCTTATGAAATTTTGATGACATACTTAATTTCCCATTTCTCATTTGAAAAATGCAAACAAATACTTAATACAGTAATTATATCTAGCCCTATTGAAGAAATATACCTAGAGATATTTCTCAATCTGGTAGTAAAATGTTTCTTTTAAAAAATGGAAATAATTAAGTAATGGGTTAAGTTTCCTGGAGTCATAGAAAAGTCTTCATTGGGTAAGCACTTCAGCTCAGTTTCATCCTTTCTAAAGGATGATCTACTTTAGTTACAAGTAATTTTGCTGGTGGAGGAATTGCTGGGTAAAATTTTATTTCTTTGTTATCTAGGGAGTCCAAGGGAATGAGTACAATTCCAGTCTTTGGAACATTAATGAGTCCTTGCTTCTTAACAAAATCAATTGCACTTCTGCAACCTTTTTTATAATGAAATGAAAGGGTTTTTTTCTTCCATAGATGGAGCAGATGGCAACAGAGAATAATGACAATTACAACCCCTCCCCCACACCTCCTCCTTTTCCTTTTAAGTGATGTTTGCCACTTGTAACTGGTACAGGTACAATCAAATAGAAAGGGGGAATTGCTAGAGAAAAATCAAAATATATCGAAAACACTCTTCCAATCCATGAAATAAATCAATTACTCTAATACTGTCTTTCCCCTGACATCCCAAAGAACTTCTTGCACTTGTGGGGAACAGGATACAATGTAGTTCTGCTATAACTTAAGTGGTGGCAGAGACGTGAAAAAATAAGTTTTGTTATGGTAAAAAAAAAAAATCTTGGTCTGATGTATTGGAATACAGTGGTATGTTCAGTGTCATGCTACAATTTCAGGAATTTACCCTTGAAAATATTATGTGTGGGTGACTGTATATTCCCATGATAGCAGACCAAAAGATTTAGGAATATTACCAGGAAGTGATAACATATTTGTAAACATGCACTTTTCAGTTTCTAGGCTAGAACAGAGTCTTTTCTCAATTTATTCAAACATATATATGAATAGCAATTTTCTTAATGATGGTGAAGAGTAGAGATAGTGGAAAGAAAACTTTCTAATTTGTGTTGAAGTGCTTTTTGCTAATTGCTTGAGTTCATTGTCGCAGAATTTGGTTGCAAGAGGGAAGACCCTGATGTGAATCCTGGCACTCAAGTGTCTCATTTGGGGTTTTGCTGGCAAGTGGAAGTGCTCCAGGCTGAGTGAGGGATGAGCCCCACCTATAAACTCGAGGGTGAGCAGATAGTTAGCCAATAAAATGAAGAATTTGAAGGGGCAAATCCCTGTGAATCTGCTTTGCTATTTGTTCCACTTACAGAAATTTTTAAAAATCAAAACAAACATGGTTGTTAGGAAAATAGCACAGGTGCCCTTGGCTTTAAGAAGTAAAAAGTCCTCAATATTCCACAACCATACAGAGACCAATGTACCCAAAACCAGGCTAAAGTGCAATGTGTGTGCTAAAGCCTCAGAGCAAGTTGGCTATTGCATATCCAGCACCCTTTCCAGCTCTTCTGGTGTGGTTGGGAGTGTGATGTTGTTAAATCCTCTGTAGGAAGTTTCATGCTGTGTCCATTAATGAGGCAGCTGCTGGTCCCTTTCATAACATTAGTTGTAGTTCAGTTTCACCATAATTGAAACTCTTCTGGCTGCAGTGCCAGTTAGGCAATAGGTAGTTTAGGTCCATATGATGTATATTTTAATGCTAGAATAAACTCAGCAGCCCTTCAGGCAAGCCCAGAACTACCAGCATTTGGTTGCAGGTGAGCCCAGGAGCACCAGCCCTTTTGGGCTTACTTTTATGGGAACTGATAATTCTAGTATTATTAATGTTACTGTTATATGTAACTACTTCTGGGTTAAACTGAACACTGTGTTGTCTTGGTTGGCTTTGACTTCTCACAAGGAAAATGCAGACTTGTGTTACTCCTTCACACTTTGTATGTGGGACTAAAAAAGGCCTGTGAAGCTGCAGGTCAAGCATGGTCATGGCTGGAGCAGTTTGTTGTGTATCCAGATCGAGGACCTGAAAAAATTACAGGAATGTATATTGACAAGGTTTTGTAGTTGGCCAAAAGCTAAATGGTTTCCAATTCCAGTGGTGTGTATCACCAGTAGGAGTTAACAGGGTGGTTCTTATGCCTTTTAGGAATAGTGGGGCTATGGTCTTTTAATTATATTCAAAACACATGTCTGTGAAAATGCTGCTTTAACTGTTCAAATTGATTATGTCTATTCATTTAATACATTTATTATTTCTCAAAATTAGCATTTTTTAAAGGGCATTGTACCAATGTAGTACCTTGTGTAACAAAAATTGATTCAACTGTGCACTACAGCACCAAATAGTGCTCTTGATTTACCAGCCAATGTGAAACCTTTTCTGCTGGGGCATTCAAGTGTTTATTGAACTTCAGATCTCTATTAAAAAAATAAGGAGTACAAACTTGTAATATAGGACAGCTTTCAGGCAAAAGCCCTCCATATGTATTGAAACTTGATGTACTTTGTCTGCAACAAGGATGTAGAAAAGTTTTTTTTTCCCCAAGCTTATTATTATTCTCTTAAATAGGTAAAATGTTCTTTTAGTCCCATTGGGACATTCTCTGATGTGTTCCTAGGCATTTTCCTTATCCTTCTTCCATTTCCTTACTGGTATTCTAATCATTCTCAATTCTGTCTTTGCTCAAACTTTACAAGAAAATGATATGTCTGCACAGCTGCCATTGCATTGCAGACATATTTTTAGGAAGAACTGAGAATGGAAGGAAAAATAATCATAGCAGTGGTGTCCTTGCAGCATTGAAACAGTATGTCTAATTGTCAGTTTTCTTACGACTGGGAGTAATCATTCTTTCATACAGTCAGTTGATGTTTTTACCTTTAAACATTATGATGAAGTTAACAAGAAGAATTATGAAGAGGAATTAAAGTTAAGTGTGAAGAATTATGTTATCATGGAGCCCACAAGTCATTTGGCAAAGAGAAATGAAGGAAAAAGGTTGACTTCAAACTACTGAAGCACCTATGATTGCTATGTCACTTGTCCAGTGACACATCTTACTAAACTCTGAATAAATAAATACATTTTAATATTTTTTTCCTAGAAGTAGCCTTTCCAAAAAAACCAGTTTCAACTGGGAAAAAAATTCTTATCTCAATGTTTCTGCTTAGGCAATAATGATAAAAATTAGATCTACTAGGAAAACGCTTTTTAACCTTTATTCGTAACATAAATCAAGAGGCTCATTTTTCACAGTCTCTTTCTATAGAATTCAATTAAAGGTCAGATTTGTAATGGGGGATCCTAATTATTAATGTATTGCCTATTTTGAATTATTAATGAGTTGACATATTTGCATAATGGGTAAAGAAAATGCCTAAGAACAACTTTTATAGCATATTAAAATCCTTCAAAAATATTTAATCAAAGTCTTTTTTCATGTCCTGGAGGTAATTTAACTTTTTATCATTATGTCAATACTTAACAAATAAATTCAAAATATTTTACAGTTAAAAATTAGTGTAGTTATATATCACTAGGGGGAATTAATCTTGTTTTGAACTAGTACACCAGTCATGAAATGGGAAGGTTTAGACTGGGCAGCCCTACTGTAAAAGGAAGATGCCACCATGGGCTGGAGTGAGCACTTTGTGTTTTGCTGCAAGGGGCAGTAGAAGTTTAAGAACTGTAAAATTTGCAGGATCATGAGATTAGAGACAATTTTTATAACCATTGGCCTAATATTTTGTCACCAATGATTTCAGTGTATTAAACCACTGATGGACTAAATTTGCCTCAATGAAGTGTGTGCTGGGATCATCGGTATGTAGTACTACTATGTAATAATGCAAACACATTGTCAGAGAATGATCAACAGATCATAAATTTAACTGTGGAAATAAGATTGCTACATTCTTCCACCAAGTGTTAGGTGTCACCACCATATCAACAACGAGTGCTTGCATGGTTAAAATGATCCAGTGTAGGTGAACCTTATGATATCTCCTACCTGGGAAATTATGGAACCTAATATGATGACTAAAGGGTATAATTTGATGATAACTGAGTAGAAGATAGACTGTATTATGGAGGAGTCAAAGTTTGTTCTTAATTTTTGCTTTTATGACTCAATTTATTGTAGTAGATTTTTGTTCCTAACGCAAAATTTGACTCCTCACTTTGCATAAAAAGTTTCTTCTGATAAAATGGTGTAGGAAAAAGTTAGAACTTGTGACTGAGGTAGATATTTTTTTTCCATATCTACACAAGTGAACCATTAATGATGAGATCCATGGATGAAACATTTGAATACACTTTATTGTAACTTCTCAAAGGAACACTTCGCAGAATCAAAAACACTTCACAAGATTAAAGATACTTCTAGTGTAGATTTTTCTTCTTATTTCAAGCTAACAGAAATGCAAAATCTCAGATTTTTTCACCCATATCTGTTATCATTCCATTCCAACCATTAGCTACTGAGTAACACTCTGGCTTGAAGCCACTGGGAAGATCCTGTTCTGCGGTTACTGCTACCACAAACCACATTATCATTAAATGCTAAAGTCTATCCATAGGTCAAGGTCAGGCCAGGGAGACGGTTGGGGAAGAAGGTAACTGTCATGGAGCACTCAGAGTTGTCATTTGTATTGTACCATCAGAAAAATCGGGTTGGAAGATGGAACTAAAGAGCTCCTCTGTAAATTGGAATGGTTTATGTGCAATGAAGGAGTTTTACTCCTAATCAAGTGGACTCTCTATTAGTGTTTAATAATTGGTAGCACTGCAGTTTCCATTTGCTGGCGGATGTCTTGCACAGCAGGAGCAGGGTGATCAAATGGCACCTTTTGCACCTGACCTTGTGTAAGCAAAGGGACATTTCACCAAGAAGACTGCATGGCCTGTTTTATAGATGGCATAAAGCCTGTTCAGTTCTCACTTCACAAGACAGCAATTCAGAATGTAATTGTCACTTGGCAGACTTTTCAGCCATAAAGAGGGACCATTGGAGATAATAGGAAAGGGATCAAGGAACTCCGTGAACTCCAAATCCGTGCATGCCTTGTTAGCACACTTCTGGATAGAAGTGTCCTTTGACTTGTAGGCTGCTCACAGATCCTAGCCAGGGCAGACTCATTCTATCATTCTCCGCTCTTCTGCTTCTTTTATTGTCATTTGAACACTTTGTAATGACATCTTAAGTAATGTGACTAATATTCATCACATACCAGTTCATCAGTTCAGTCACAGGATGAGACAGGGAGCATAGGAAGTCAGCGAAACCTTTGATGCAAATCTCAATTACTGTAATTACTGGTACCAGATTGGTTACATGAAGCAGTTTTAATATGAAACAAATATTTTCCATTTCCCCTCTCTACCGAGCAGAATACCATCTCCACTCTGCTTAGAGATCATGGAAATAAACAGCATAAATTTCAGTCCAGCTCCAGAATGATACAACAGAGGAATTCCTCGTAGCAGCCTGATAAACCCTACCTGATATGCTTCATTTCATGAACCTCAAGATTATTCCATGGGTCTCAGTGCTATGTAACTTCAATTACTGATACTTAGCAAATACTTACACTCAGCTGGTGGTGTGAGGTGATTTAATCTGCTCGCTTTTAATTACATCCTGTATTCCAAATGAAGCCTTCTTATGTTTTCCTTTTCATCCCTCCCCTAATGTCTCTTTTTACAACATGTCAATGCCACTCTGCTTGGTAGTTTCCATAAATTTCTTAACTCCTGCTGACTTGTCTGATTCCTCAGGTTATTCAGGTTACCAAACCAATAAAAAGGGATGGAAAATAAAAAGTGAAAAGAAAAATGTTGACACTGGGGTCTAGAGCAGGCTTCTACAAAAGATTGAGCAAGCTTCTGCTAAAGATCCTACTTCAACTCCCTGAATAATCTTGACTATAACATGAAAGATTTTCTACAAGAGCTCTCACCTCCTGCATTAAACTACAGCTGCAGCACAAAGTCAGAAGGACACTCAGAGGGAGCAAAGGAAAATAATAGAATTCAGAGTGAGAAGATGATTTTTAATATGTTTAATAAGGCAAATGAAAGCTCCTTAAGACCTAGTAAAATGCTTCCTGTTGTAGAGTCTGTACTGCTGACAATGCATTATGGGTCTCAGAATTGAAAAAAAAATTAGAGCAGTTAGTTTTCCACACAAAAGATCATTACTTTTACAATAAAATTTGCATATTACTAGAACTCTGAGACTTTGCACCAAGTTTCAAAAAGTAGCATTTAACCCCCTTTGAGACAGAAAGCCTGAAAATTAGGGAAGATTTTAAAAAGTGTGTGAATGCATATATATATATATATATATATATATGTGTGTGTGTATGTATTTGCTGCATTACTGGTATTAAATACACGATTAGTGCTAAAAGAAGGGCCTAGACGAAAATATGTGTACTAGAGTAAAGGTGAGAAATGATGAGAAGTATTTTAGCTATGTCTGAACAAGTACAGAGTTTGAGATAAAACTGCAGTGATCTTAAGCCTGGAATTAGCTGGGACCTATGTTCCTTTAGTGACTATTTACAATTCCTCCTCCTGCCCTCCAGAAGAAGAAGAAGAGAAAAAAAAATAAAAAAAAAAAAGAAGAAGAAAGGAAAAGGAAAACATGATATCTCCGGAAAGGAAAATGCTAATGATATTACCTCCTGGTGGAACTTATACCACCTTGTTACACATGCATGGTAAATAAATTCCATTGCAAGAAATGTTCCACCAAAGAGTATTCACTTCAGAGAAATGATAACGATCTCAAAAAAGCTGGGCAGTGAGAAATGTGCTCTAAAATCCCGCAGCACTGAGCTGCTGCAGTTTCATTTACACTTGCAGCCCATCAATAGTGAATGCACTTTGGTTAATCACCTCTCCCCCATGAGGAGGGCTGTTGCCATTTCATAATTGCCATGAAAACTGAAAAGTGAAGTTATTAAATGGATTTGTGTGTGTGTGTGTGTGTGTGCGCACACGTTTTATTAACTCTGACCTTGTTTGGTGAGAACAAACTTTGACAGAGAAAGACAAACAGAAATGCTTCCACATAGCATCTTTCCATAACAAAGGCCTGTCCTATAAATGCCTGTGGAACCACAAGAAACTTAAGCTGGTGGCAGAGTGGCTATCAGTAAATGACTTGTTGAAAATTTAATTCTCTGAATACATCATGTGGTTTAAGAGGACAATGTATTCTATCAAGGTAATCCTCCTTCCTTATGCTGTTTCTTCTGGATGACAGTGCTTGCAGCTCTGGGGCTTGCAGCCCTTGATGGAAGCGAGATGTGAAAAAAAAAAAGTATAATTATTGGCAGATGCTTTTAAAATTTTAAGAAATATCCCAAACCCTGTTACATAAGTGAGGAACTTTAATATGTAACCAAATCAACTGAAAGGAGTCAGCAAAAGCAAGATATATACAGGAAAAACCCATAGAAAGTGGGAATTAGTTACGATTAATATCCAGTAGGCACTTCCCCTGTTTGAAGTTGTCAGTAGCATTGCTTGTTAATGGTACTGGAAATGACTGGTTTCATGATATTCCACTTTCCTGCATATAAATATGCAGATGGTGCCACCAGACCAGGTAAATTAGGTAATAGTTCACTGATCATTTTCAAAATTAGGTTTTCTATCTCTAGTTCCCTTCTGTCCTTCTTAATCTTTTTGTATCTCCTCTTCTTCAACAGAGTTGCTTGTGACAGAGACTAGGATTTATGATCAGTGAGCACTAATGCAATTCAGGACTTGGGAGTCGTAGAACAACATGAGGGGATAATGAGGTGTGTTTAAAAAGTCTCTATGATAAACAGCCCAATCTCCTAACACTGGTAATTATTGCATTGGTAATTATTTTTGAATGAGTAGGGATAGAAGAGAACATTATTTAGCCGCATCCCAAAACTTCGTCATTCAGAGTGAGAGTTGCAAAGACCACTGCTTTTCTCATAGTAGAGAACTAAAACAGCCTACTGAATATTGTCACACTGGATATCTTAGGCTTCTTTTAAAATGTACTTTCTCTGCAATTTTTCATAGTATTTTTTAAGACACGGCTTCTTATTTGTGTTTGAAACATACAACTTTAAACCAATGTACATCTGAAAAATAGCCAGCAGTCATTTCATCTTAAAGCCAGGGACAACTCAAGATTCAAAGTTGAAAATACTCAAACTTTTGGAAACTTTCTACCATGCCTAAATTCAGGGTCAGCCTATGAGAGTAAACATAATCTGAGTTCTGCTCATTTTAAGTACCACAACTTCTTTGTACTAATGACAGGGAAATGGAGGCAGTGTCATTACTGATTACCACTTCTTCATGTTGTTTCCCCGGTTAGTAGCTTCCCCTTCAAATCCTAGCTGCATTCATATGCAAATCACAATTCAGCAGCACAGTCTCTTAAAGTGGATATTGTAAGAACAGCACTGCTTTAGGTATGAGCAGTCCTTGAAGCATCTCAAAGCTTCATGTTTCTTTAATTTGCCCTAGGTACTGGTGAGCCAAAGACATATACCTTGGATGCAGTATTAGGGGGAAAATATCCTTCAGTTTGATGAGTACTGAAATCCAAAAGAGCAAGGCTAAAAGTAAAGTAGTATCTCTAAGGCTGTAAGCTGAGAAATCAGTAATATGCTTTGTACACACTGAATTATATTTATAGATGATTATGACTTCAAGTGAAGTTGGCACTAATTTAAGAGTAATCTCTCTTAGGGAGGTGAATTTTCTTTTATAGCTGCCTCCAGATGTGTGTGTGATACCTACCACGTCCCTGCAGCCATCCTGCCTCAAGAGAAACCTGAAAAACAGTTGAAAAAATTGCAAGTAATTTTCAAAAAATGGTTTGGAAATAGTTTTTAATTCCTGATGTCCTGACTTCAGCTAGGGTGGAGTTAATGTCTCCATAGCAGTTAAAGTGCTGTGTTTTGGATTTGGAATGACAAAAGTTTTAATAAAACACTGTAAATTGTGTTTATTCTAAGTCAGAGACCTTTTTTTTTCTTGTCCCATGCTCTGCCAGTGAGGAAGTACCCAAAAGACTGGGAGGGAGCATAGCAGGACATGTGACCTGAATTGAACAAATGGACACCCCACACCATGGAACATCATGCCTGGTGTATAAATGGGGGGAATTATCAGAAGGATGGATGATCTGGGTTTGGGAAGAGGGGTCTGGCATTGGTCGGTGGGTGGTAAACAATTGTGTTGTGCATCACTTGTTTTGATTTTTCTTCCTTTTTAATATCTTCATTATTATTATTTATTGTTACGATTATACTGAACTTTATTTTCAGTTATTAAACTGTTCCTATATCAACATACATAAATACTAATTTTACTTCAGTTCCACTCCACATTCCACCCGAGAGGGGGACAAACAAGGGGGTTGTGCAAGCATCTTCCTGTGTTTCATCTCCAGCTGGGCTTAAAACCTCGACACCTGTTTATCCAGTGATAACATGTAAAGCTTCTGCAGCTCAATAAACACAGCTCTTGAAAACATGGCTTTGAACTCTCCAGGCACTTCAATAAAGTCTTTCACCTGCTAATTCAACCAATGGCTTGATGATTAAACGTTTGCTTCCTATGCTGGTTGTTACAGTCTCATAGGTATAAAAACTGCAGGTAGCAGCTTTCCTCTCAAGATTTAAAACATCCCTCCTCCATTGTTTTCTTTTTATTTTTTTATTACAAAAGGTTAGAGTGGACCCTGTAGAACAGAGAAATCTTTAAATTGTTTAGAAAATCTTCATTATAATATGCTACTCCTTAAGGTCAGGAAAGACTTCTACCCTCTCCTCACCCTGAAAAGCTGTACTTTCTAATGACTGCTGTTGTGCATCACTGTCATCTCTCAAATTCCACTTTACTGTTTTTTCAATCTAGTAAATATAGCTATAAGATCAAAGAATTGCAACTACACAAACAGAGAAGTCCAGATTTACCTCGCCATCAGTCTAAAAAATAATATTGGAAAAACTCCTGATCCTCTGCCCTTGTTATTTCACTTCTGTGCCCCAATGAGTCTCATCTTTACTTTTCAGCATGTATTAAAAAGATATTATTGATCTTGAATTTTCTCTTTATTTACACAGTAGCTAATCAGAAAACTATCTCACATTTAGCACTGGTGTTCAGTATTTTTTAAACATTTTGAGTATTCAGAAATGCTCATGACTATGTACCCCTCTGACCCCAGCTCTTAGATAAAGATCGTTTGTGTACTGATTTAGTAGGACAAAACACTCTGGAAATGCTAATTAGAGATCCTCTAGAAGCATTTCACAAACTGTTTAAGTCTCTTTACATTTATTTTGATATTGATATATTGATTTATTATTTTCTCTATAGTGCTTATTTTTGTAATTATAGGAAAAATTATATATAAAAATGAATGTGGTTGACATCCCCGAAATACCAACCTTTCTGTATTTTTACTTTCAAGAGCAAAGCAACAGGTTTAGGCTCAGCATTGGTAACTTTTACAAAATCTTTAGTCTCAATATTGTTAGCTTTCTTTTGCAGGTTCAAGTCCTGACGAAAGATTGCATGACGAAGTCCCATCTTTTCTTGACATTTTTCATATTCAAACTTGCTTCAATAATTAGGCATCTCAGTAACCTGTAGAATGTGACTGATTTATGGTTACTCTTGTGACTGTCTTCCTTCTTGGTTTTGTGCTTATTTTTTTCTTCTTACACAAGCGCTCCACATAACCATTCCTTTGCTTTTAATCTTCATTCTTATATTCTTTCTACCCATTGATGTGTTTTCTGTAGTGTGGTCCAGTTGATCTTCATCTTATGTCTCTCTGTAATCAGCTTGGATTTCCTATATGGAGTGGTCACAACACAGGTTTCCTCCTTGTCTGCTGCATCATTATCGTTCTACTGGACCCTTTCTCTCCTTTTCTAGTGGTTGTGGGTTTCATTCTCACATAGTCTGTGGTGGATTCTAGAGCAGAAAAAGTGAGAGTGTTCACTAGGCTGGGTGATTGATGCTGTAGGAGGAGTAGGAGTTATCCTCTAACCCACTTGGTGAGGAATTGGTTTGCCTTTGTACAGGTGACTGATGGATAGGCATTCTTTCAAGGTGAATTAGAAAAATAAATATTATCTGACAAATATTTGAGGTGATTACTACTGCAACAGCAAAATGAGTCAGAAATCTCTCTCTACCTCTCTCTGTGCCTCTATTTGTTCTAGTTTTCCCTTTGCTATTCATCCTTAAATACCTCTGTTCTTTCTAAAGCATTTAAAGAATCTTGTATATGAAGCCATTCATACCATTCACAAGCGATGGGTCCCCAAGACCTATCCACAGACATCCAGTTCAGAGTACAACTAAAGAACAACACTAGTTGCTTTCTTCAGCTTGCCGTGCACCTTCTTAATGATATTCTCCTCACTAATTTGTGGGAAGGAGATTTTTCTCTCCTGTCTCCATTATTTGCACTGGTTTTAATTAAACATATGCTCTGATTGGGACATGGGTAAAAGGACAGTTGTGCTGCCATTTGAAAAGAGCAGCTTGCTCGCTCAGACAGTTTTCCCAAGCTTTCAGAGCTCTAATTAAAATCCACTGAACACATGAGCAATGTTGGCACAGTACTTTGGAAGTGTTTGTTACAACAGTGTCAAGGAGTAGATAAGGTTTTTAGGGGATTAGTATAAGGTGTTTTGTTTCAGGTGGATTATTTCTAATGAATGGGTCCTCTTTCTTTTCTTCCGCCTAGGAAAAAGGGCCTTATTTAACTTTTTGAAAAAATTATTTTATTTTGAGGACTTTTTGAGGAAAATAATTATTCTATTTATAATTTATAAGATGTTTTTAAAAGATTGAGCAATAAAGCCTCATTTTTATATTCCTGATTAATAATGAGAGCCGTCATAAGTTTCTGTGAGTCTGTGAAAATCAGAATGTGGCTGCATACACTGGAGGCAGAAGTGTGATATCCAAGGAAACCTTACATATTCTGGCAAATAGAGATGACTGGAGCGCTCATACACTTTGTAACTGCATTCACTTTGTCCCTTATGTGAATGTCATGTGAAAAATAATTTCCTGCATCTCCCAGGTATTGCTGTTCTGAAAGGGTCTGGAAAATAACCACAATGCTGCTCATGTCCTTACTTTTAGCACTTTGTCCTGAAAACATGCAGGAAAGGCTAAGTATTTGAATATCAGCAAAAGAAAAAGAAAAAAAGAAAATCTACTTTATTGGAAGAGTACAATGAACCTTTATTGTGCATCAAATTTTAAGAATTTTAAACTGTATCTTTTAGCTTTAAATACTGCACTGACTAATTAGATGTATGTGATCAGTATAATTATCTTCCAGCAATAAATTGCAATACATATTCATAGTTACATGGATTTCATATTCTGTGAAATGATCCTTATAAAAACAGTAATAGTTGGTATGTCATTAGAGCATATCAGCAATTAATCCTTAAAATGATCAATGGAAAGAATGTCCTTTTCCCTCTATCTCTGGTTTATTTATGTGTTCCCATTAATTATGCCTAATTTTCTGTTGGCACTTTTCTTCTTAATGTAATTCAATTTAAGCATATCTTTCCAGAGACTTATTAATAGATAGGGTCATTTATATTGTGTAGCACAAATATTTTATAATCCACTAATCTTGACAAAAAGGCAATGCCTTCCTCATAAAAAATGTATGAAGAGTAATGGTTCCCTATTAATAACTTATTAGGTCAGATCACACAGTTTGAAGTGTCTATTACACTTTAATTTTATCAGATTTCTTCCTTTGGAACCTGCTACTTTTTCTTTATCTTTTATTGAGATTATTTTTAACCCAACAGCTGGATCCCTTGCCAAAACCAGCTTCCTATGGCTGTTGTTTCTGTAGTACTACCTAAGCAACCAGTTTTATGCACTGGGCTTTACTCTAACTGTGCCATGCACCCAGCAGTGGAAACTAGGATTACAGTCCTGCTTGAATTTTATGTTTTATATTTTCAGCAACAATGCCCATGACACTGACTGGTTCAGCTTTCCTGGTGAAGCAGGATTTTGGCCGGTAAATACTTTTTGCTTTTGCTCATTAACCTCTGTAGATAATGCCCTGTGTGAAGATAATGAGCGAAAGTTTCTTCAAAAAGGTATGTATGTCTATTTCTAAAGGCAAATCAATGGCTTTGTGGGGTTCAAGAGCACAATGGGGAGCTGAGGGGTGAGGAGTGCTTTGGGATCCTTTCATCCTGATTTGAAGCCACTCTCCCGATATCCACTTCTGAGATTTGCTTTCCAAGCAGCTTTCAGGGATAGGCACAGCTCTCTTGTTCACCTCTAAGCTCCTTTAGTTCAGGGACTTGTGACAGAGGCTGGTTCATGAGTCAAAAACAACTTCTTCAAAAGAAACCATTGTCTATTCTTCATTTAAATCTATAAATGCTGCTGATATGAAAGACATTTTCCCAAATCTTCATATTAGCACATTGACAATGGCTGGTATTGTCAAGCAATTCAAATTCACAGAAAAGTCTGGATGTTAAGAGACATAATGATAAAGTTGTTTAGTTGTGTTTATTTATTTATAATTTGGAGCAGAGGATGGAAGCAAATAAAATTTTATAATAAAATTATCTGTTATTACTTGGAAAAATGAGCTATCAGCAACCTCAGAAAGGCAGAAGTTTGCATCTGGAGTGGAATAATCTCTTGCAACAGTAGAAACTGCATCTGACCAGCTGGAAATCAGTATTTTAGGAAATAATTTGGGTCGCCATGTGGGCCCAAGTGATTGACAGGTTCAGAAGAGTAATGGTACCCATGAATTTATCACTTATGAAGTGTGCATTTGGAGTACAGTCCATTCTTTAGGGACACCCTCCAGCCCCAGGCCCAATGCAGGAGGGATTTTGACAAACTGCAAGAACTGGGCCACTGAGGTGGTCAGAGGACTGGAGCCCTCAGAACACGCAAGCAGAGGCTGGGAGAATGGAATTTCTCCAGGCTGAAGCGAGGGTGCCAAGAAGAATAGATTAGTGATATTTATACCAACTTTTGGGTGCTTGTAGAGAAGGTGGAGCCTGAGGTGCTCAGTGGTGGGACAAGCAGCAGACACAAACTACAGCTGGAGAAGTTTAATCTATATTTAACCTCAAATTTCTCTGTATTAAGAGTGGCTATTTGCCCAAGGGGACAGAGAGCTCCATCCCATATAAAACAGCTGCTGGAGATGGAGCAACCTGATCCAGCTCTGAAGAGGACCTTTGCTCCTCTGCCTGATGATGTAAATTTGCTCACAAAAGCTGATATGGAACTGGTTTAAAAAGACAAGGATATGGACAGGATAAGAAAGTACTTGAACCAAAAATCTCTAATCCAGCTGCCGACTGTACATCCAGTTTTCAGATCAATGTACGTGTTTTCCCCTTGAGTTCTTCATTGAGACTAGCGGTGCTTAGGGCTCTTTATGTGTGATCCAGTGCATTTATTACAGCCTAGCAAGTATGCTCCAGCTGAGAGCATATCAGCATCACTAATTTATTTGTACATAACTTTCAAATTTCCAGAACTTGTGCTAGAAACAGGTGAAGTTTTTTACCTTACACAAGCAGTTAGAAACAAAACAGGTAGTGATCATAATCAGACAGCAAAATGAAAAGCTAGGTAAAACTTGCTTCTCACTCTCCCTTATTTCTTGTCTGGTTAGATCACTGATCGTTAAAAAAGTTTGTGTCAAGATTTTAGCCAGAGATAAATAGTTGATCTCTAGGCAGTGCTCTGATTTAAAAAATAAAACAAAAACAACAAAAACACCCCAAAAAATTAGTTTTCTCTTTCTGGTTGGAACAGGCCAGAGAAAAAAGCCTGAATCTTAATCCACATGCAGTGATGTGTGGAGACAATCCTGTGGCAGGGTAAGTGGCATAAAACCCCCTTTTTGGGGGTTGTTTGCAGCATCAGCAGTTGCAGGGTGATGTATTTGCCTTTCTTTTAACTGAAAGCTGAGGTATAAAAATAGACACTGTTATTTACTGGAAGTTTAAGTCTGCTAAGTTCAACAGATTTAGAAAGTTCACTAACCACTATCAATTAAAAAGGCTGCCTCATTGTTGCATAAATTAAGACAATGTACTCTATTACAGAGCCTTCTCAAAATACTTATTTTGAAAAAGGGTTACCAGATTAAGTCAGAGTGGTACTTAATAGTAGCAGTCAAGTCTTTTAAACTGCTACAATTCCAACTGTAAATTTCTAAATGTCTTATAAACTCATCAAGAGCATGTTACCAGTGTCCTCATATCTGATTCCTGTAGGACAGTGTCTGGAACTCAAGAACAGAAAAGCAGTATCTAAAACTTTGAATGCCTGTAATAGCTGGAAAACCATGGTATTCCCTCAAGATTTTTACATTAAAGATTATGACCTATAGCAAGACAATTTGTTCTACATTCTTATGAATGAAAATAACACAGCATTTTCTTAGTAGTGTCTTCCTAAAAATGCTTGGACATGTGGAAAGCTTCCTGGATTGAGTTCCTCTCAATTACTCCTATGGCAAGGCTTCTGTTAAGTTTCCTGTTATCAGTTTTTTATTCATCACAGGCCTAACATTCAAAATATCTCCAGGAGCAGAAGAAACATGCTTTGGTTCTGTACAGATGACAGTGGTTTTATAGGGAGCTCTTTAGCATTATGTAGAACTTTCAGTTCAAGGCAGAAGTTACAACTTTTCAGTTTTCCATCAGTTCCTATTTCAGAGGCTTCTTAAGATTTGCTGGAGGGAGGTGATCTGCCCTCATTGCAGTGCATTGTGTTAAATCAGAGACAGCACACAAAGACTTACAATGTGGTTTAGTCCAAGCCAGAACTGATAGACTTTTCTTGGAGCTTTGTTTGTTTAAAATAATCATTTAAGTCTTCACAGAGTACCAAAATGAAAATGGTGCTGTCTGTGTGTACAGTGCTAGCTGGAGCTGCAGAACTTGAATAGTGTTTACTTTGTCTTCAAATATTACAGGTATCCTGACACCTCTAAAATGATTCTTTGAGGGAAAGTACAAGTGGTAAAGACGCATAAAGACTGATGAAGATTTCTTCATATTCCATATTCCATATATAAACATAAAAAAGTCATTATAAGCTACTATATTTAAACATGGAAAGTCCAGTTACCTGATGGGAGCATGTATTAAACATTCAAACCCCCTATCCAAACATTGCTTAACATTTTTTAATGGTAGGAATTTATCTAAATCTACAAAAATCCAGTATCAGACAGAATAAAGATGAGAATACCTGCAAGAAACCCAGGTCTTTTAAGTATTGTTGTGGAGAGAACAGCTGTCATGAAAACTGCATTAGCTACAACATTTATATGATGGGTAGTCACAATGGTCCTGCAAATTTACACTAATGATTTTTCTGTATGCTTTCCCTTTTGTTTTAATAACAAAGAAAAACTAAATTTGTTTTCACAATTCTTTTTCCAAAAAGAGCGCACTCATGTAAGTACTGTTTTCCAGTCAGGGAAACTAATTTACAAGTAGATTCAAGCAGATTTACTGTCCTACATGATAAAACTACATTATTCTAAATGTACTGAAATAATGTTGACTATTTTGTGGATTAAAACATTGTATTTATGACAATAGCTGTTATTACAGGAAGCTGAGAACTTAGGTGACTTTTTAAGACAAGACAGGATCAGATCAAAGAGAGAGAGAGAGAGGGAAGAAGAGGAAGAATAAGATCCTCTATACTTCTTGTGGCCAATTAAAGCTAGGCTGTGCAGGATAAGTACAATAAAATGGATCTATTATCTCCCCTCACAGTAGGAAGGCAGGAATGGAGCTTGGTTCAGGCCACTTATCAATGCACCTGCTGGCTGAGCTTATCTGATAAAAGAAGAACAGTCACTGAAAGACTGAAGCAGACTATTTGTTCTCTTTCTCCCCACACAGGGCCAGGGCCCCAGCACAGGATGTTTGGTATACAAGTCCACAAGACCCAAAGATGAAGCACCAAACTATGGGGAAAAACATGAAAGTGTCTGGATTCTGGGGGCCACCAAATTTTCTAAAATATGCTATATGTGATTATCTTTGGATTTACTGATATATTTGGTATAGGTAAGGTTTGTTTTAGAAAAGGAAATAGAGGGTAAAGCTTGTTTAAGGAGTGTTGTAGGGAGGAAAATCATCCATTTTTCCTCTCAAAGATATGTTTCATTTGCCCTCAGAAATTTAATCCAGTTCTACTCATAATAATTATAAGATGAAGCACATTTTAATGCATACCATTACACTTGCATTTTTTGAAATCAATATGTAAGTCACTATATAATACAATTCAAACAACTGTCTTGAACTTCTGCCTTCACAAAATCAATATTTAGCAAGATTCCTGTAATCATCCAGTCTGTTTACATAGCAAAATGTTATTTTCACTGCTCTGTTTAAGGTAGGAATAGGCATATTAAGTAACCCAATTTTTTAAAAATGGAGGGAATGAACCAGGAATAACAGGTCCCTTCCTTATTCATGAGCCCTGGAACAAGTTCTCACAGTCTTAGTATCTACTTTCTACTCGGTTATGTTTTTAACAGTAATGAAATCCATGATGATTTTTTTCTGGTTCTTTGTGGTATCATTTTATCGCTTACATTTATGGTAGGAAAAAAAAAAGAACTTTATTGTAATGCAAGCTTTACAAGTGCATTATAGTGCTTCGTAAGTGCAGATTATAAACAATTAAGACTCAGAACATTTTAAGGAGAAATGAAAAAATCTGAAAAAAGTTGAAACAGTAGTCATTCAGTAGCATTTCTCCCCTGATTTCATAATCACCTGTGAAAAACTTGAAAACAGGCCAGGTGCAAAAATCAAAGCAACTCCTAATATTGGAAAATGTCTTCTTGATCTGGTCACTGCAGGGTGTGGCATAGGATCACTCACATATTTCTAAAAGTGATATAAGTCTTGGGACAGATAAGAAAAAGAGACTGAAATTTTTGTTAGCTTTGTGGCTTGACCTTCAATTACAGAGTTTGTGGCTGCAGTTTCCAATAGGCATGCTGGACAATTTTCATTTTCCATTAACTCGTAGACAGAGTGATGTGTGTGAAAGTTAACATTGTTGATACCAAGAGCAAATGATAGCACATTGCTGAAGTACAAACCATTTGGTTTTGGTACAGAGCTCCCTTTTCCCTCTCCAGATATTCTTATTGCAGCTTAATTGCTGCCTCCAAAATAACTGAAAAGACAATTGATTGTATTTCTTTCAACTTCAAAATAACAAACAACTGTTTGAAACATCTTGGCATTTCTATGCTTTGCTGCAACAATGGTCACAGGGGAAAAATGTCTCTTTCAACCAAATCCTTAACAGTTGTCTAATTTCAAATAGGAACTGTATGTCCTGGAAAGATAAAATTATTGGTGAATTTTGTTCATCTGTCTTGCCGGAAAAGGTGAAAACCAACATTATTGTGGTAATAGTACTATCCTTTTGGATAAAACCACAAAAACATACGCAAAAAAGGAGAGAAAATGTTTTGAGAACTTTGCTCATAGAAAGCAGTGATATTTTATTTTAAAGATAAAAATACTCAAACCTTCTTATTTCTGTGCTGGCTTGCATCAGACAACATTCCCTGAGTAACAGAGAAAATACCACTCTGTAAAGTACACTTAGCAATTACTTATCCATTTCAAACACCAACTTTTCCTATTTGCATCAGAGATTCTTCACTTGTGTTGTTACAAGGGCACAAATTCTTTTGTGGTAACTATGTTAGCAAGGGAAGTATCAGAGATGAGGCACAAACTGGGAACATTTCAATATGTCCTTATGTGTTCTGTAATTAATTTAGTGTAAAGATAGGGGATGGGATGCATTTCATTCAATACTCATTTCTGGTACCTGAGTTGACTGTCTACAGTTTTGTTGCTCTTCATTTTTCTTTCTGGGTAAATGTTCTGTAGCATGCATTCTCATGTAGTTGCCTGTGATTTTGTGAATTGTTTTAGAGGGATTTGGGGGTCATTACAAACAAGTACACTGTTAGTTTCTTATGTCTGGAATCTCTCTGTCTATTCAAGATTATTAATATTTATATTACTTAGTATTGGTTTACAAACTTGGGGTTAGTTTGATTCAATCTCTCCCTTATTTTTGATATGAATAAAGAAAATTACATGCAACTTAAAGTAAGGCATGGGTGGTCATGCTGAGAAAAATTAACTGAGGTTTTAATTTAAAATAAGATATATTTGAAAGTATTAATGCTAGCTATAACCCTATAAGTGTTTACTATTGAGGGGTGTTCCTGTTATCATGTCTATGACCCTCTGCCTTCATTAACTGTGCCTCTCTGTCAGCATGAAGTTCCAGAATATAACTTTTAAAAAAATCTTTTTGTTTTGATTTTCTTTTTTGTTTATTTTCATATAATTTCTTTTTCCTCCCTGTTCCGGTTTCAGTACCTGGGATGTTTCATAACATTAGCAAGTTCCCCTTATCAACTGTAAGAGAGAAACCATTTCTAAATTTATAAAATATGAAATCCAGTGTTCCCACGTATCAGAGGTTGACATGAGAAAACACGGAGTCTTATTAGATTTATAATAGCCATCAGCAATACCCAGCT
>PYHW01009964.1:373364-387879 GCA_013186435.1 Turdus rufiventris
CAGAATATTGCTGCTATTACATGTATTTCAGTAACAAGCATTTATTAAGTGACAGGCAGATTTTTTTCCACTTTTGAAATAAACAGTAATTAATCACTATTTGGATAGACTTTCAAGTGGAAACATCTGAAATCTCCAAGGTGTTCAGTTTTTCTGACATCTCCAAGGTGTTTTAAGGTGAAGACAGTACTGTTAACCTTTGGCACCTGTTGGTGTGGCAAACAATAGTTTCTTTAAAAATTCAGGTTTCAATGCTATTTTCTTGTAAGGAGTAAAATTAAATTAAATTAATATTGAATACTCTGGTTTATTCACTTACACTATTCTTAAAATTCATAAGCTGGTAAATGATGTAAAAATTCCTCCTTTCCTCTCAAACTGGATTAACTCTCAGTCCGCTGAAGAGAGTGTGAAAGTGCTTTTCAAATCCACTCAGCAGTGCTTTTACGTTCAATGCCTTTCTTTGGAGGGAAGACAGTGTAAAAGCAATCCTGAGCTTGCTAGAGAAAAATGAAGGCTTGAAACAATGAATTTGTTATTTGAATTCTTCTATCCCTTGATTTCAGCAATATGCACATATGTGACATCCCTGGTTCTCGGTGACTGGGACTCTGGAGTTGAGAAACCATGGAAGTGGAAGCTGGAGGAGGATTCCTTGGTATCAGCTCATGCCCTCCCTTGTTTATGGTTTAAATGCATGGAAAGCTTTGTAGGGCTGCACTAAACATGGCTCTACAGGGAATAATCTCAAATTAAACAGCACATAAAATGACTTCTCATGAATTTTGCAATTAATCTGTGGAAGCATATGTAAATTGAAATCTATTGGAATTACAGAGGAGTGTACTTTTGGAGAAATTATATGGGATTTGTTTGGGGAAAGGGGAAAGAAGCACACATGCTACAGGACTTGCATTGCAAGTGTTTCATTGTTTTTCAGATTTAAAGAATTTTGGGTTGGAAACACACAGAGCAGAATCTCATGTCTGCTATCAAATGTTTTGTATTCTGGGATGCTCATGGATAGATAAATTATACATAAAAAATATCTTTTATTTTTTAAGGTAAGGGTCAAAGGAATCATACCACACATATATAATTTTGAAAAAAGTTTTCCTTGAAACCGGTAGGTCATGCTGCATTTAAGCTTTTGTCACCAATGCCATAAACCAAATGTTAACCTTGCCAGTCATCTCAAACTACTAAGTTTTTAACCAAACAATGTGCTACCACCAAAGCAGTTCTTTGAGATTAGGATTATTCCACACAGCAATGAATCGTGTCTTGTCCCATTGCACTTAATGCTGTATTGTATACAGAAAAAGAGTAAATCAGGAGAGGAGAAGATAATACCAGAGCAATTGATTCTTGAGTTATATCAGCTTATATCTCTCTGGTATGTCATCCACTGAAGTGTGGCCAGAGGTTCCTTCTTGGTGATCCAGTCACAGAATTGCTTTTCACTTTCCTGTGGCCAGTCTAACCTGAACAATGTTGGTAAATAAATAAATACTTGTGCACAAGCAGTTACTGTAGGAAAGAGGGTAGAGATCTGGGGTTTTAACAAGGCAAAGAGAGATTACTTTTTAGATTTCTGTTTTGGATTAATCCTAGGAGATGTCCACTAAATACACAATTTAAAATCATTCTAGTCCTAAATGAGTTATCAGTTTCATTGGCATTCCTCATGCTAAACAGATGGGAAATTAGATTATTGTCTAGAACATGGCAACAAGAGTAAAAAGTGTCTGAGTTTAAATTTGCTGTGACTCTGTGCCTAAATTAGAACAAGCTCACTGTGTATGAACTTTCTTACTGTTTACCCACAGAAGTGAAAATTAATTCCTAATATTTGAAATGCTTTGAAAGACCCCTTTGACATGGGAGAAAAATACTGTGTACTAATAGTGTTCAGAACTAAACATTTACCACCATTTTCCACAAAATAATTTCAATTTTAAAACAGGTCAAAAATGTAATTGTGCATCAAAACACTAAAAGACGTCTTTAATAGCCATTCTAGTATTAATTACTGTTGGTTAAATTATCAAAAATGTTGGGTGGTAGATATTAAGTGATGTGGCAAATACATCTGAGGAGAGTCTCATTGTGGTTAAGAACAATATTACTCAAATAATCATTCCTAATCACCTAAAAATAATGCACAGCATGATTTTTCTCTCTAGAAAGTGCCATTCACTGTCTGGATCTTCCCTTGTTCTTACAATGAGGTTCCAGATACTTCAGTTTCAAATCAAATTGGAGGTTGGCCCAATGTAGTTTCTTGTATTGTTTTTAACATTTCTAAAATTTTTGTAATGTAAATTTTAAAAATTCAATTCCAGAATTTTCTCTAGATTTGAGTTTTGGGGTTTTTTTAGGTTACTATAATCTTCCACTGGGAATGTGTATTGTTATGGTCATATGTTAAGTTGCCATTGCTTTTCCTGTTAGTGTTTCATATCTGTCTTCCAAAAACTGAGTTAAGAAGGCATAAAGAGCCTTAAAGGTACTGCAGTCAGCTACAGCCACAACTAATATGGATGGTTCAGTAAAAATCACATTAAAATTGAAACTCCAGTTCAGATATGGGCTCTGCCAGAAGCCTGTGCTTCCACTTGTTTTTCATGACAATAGTGTAATGTCCTTTGCCTTTGGCTGGCTGATAATACCACACAAAATCTGGTGTCATTCTTCCATGTATTACAGCAACAATTCCAACTGAAAAACACCAGGTACTGAATGAGATGGATTGGGGTGGGAAGAACGTGAACTCAGGTTCAGAATACACAACCTGTTTTATTCTCTGACCAGAGGTTATTTTTACCATTTTTGTTACACTATTATCTTTTTCCTTCATCTAAACAACACTTTCTGGGTGAAAATGGCAAACCTGCTTATTGCTGTCAGATCAGAATTGTTTTTTATTACAGGACAGTATTTTTTTTTTTTTTTAACCCACTGGATTGGATATCAGAAGAAGACTAAGGCTGGCCAGCAACTTTCATCTTTCTGTCTGATTATGTGTGTTTTTTCTGCCCTAAATTACCCATTCCTGTCCTGGCTGATGGTTGGGTTTAGAATGTGTTTCTTGTAGGGTTGGTCAGTGCCAAACCAGAAGACACAACTTCTTCTTTTCCCAGTTCTTCCCACTGTAACATAAGGTGATGGAAACCAAAGTCCCATGTCCCTCATTTTCCAAAGGAAAACCACGCTGGAATATTTCATTTTGTGTGTTGTTGACGTGCTCTGACTGTGTCGAGTGGCTGCAGCAAACTGTGAATGATGATGTGTGAAATGAGAAGTCCCTGTCCAGTGCACAGCAAGAATAGCACTCTGAGATCCTTGCCCCAGTGCGCTGTTTGATATGCGCTTTTGTCTGCCTGTTTTATACCCAGATATGCAAGGCTGCCTTCTCAAACATTCGGTCAGATTCTTACCTACATGCCAGGGCTTTACTTGCTTAGCAGGTTTATGCAAATTCTTCATCCAAAACATTGCTTTGAAAAAGTTTCCACACTTTATGTAAATTAAAAAAAAAAAAAAAAAAAAGAGAGAGAGAAAACCTCAAACATCTTTCCCTCCCCAAGAGCACCCCTCCTAACAATTTGCTGCCCCTGACTTAAAAGTGAATCAATTTCCCACCTACATTTATTCATTTTCTTTTCAGCTGCCAATTAATTATTGAGTCTTTAGAGGATATCCTTAAAACAACGATAAAATCCTTCACATTATCTGGTCATAATTTTATTTAATTTAGACCGGATCTTAACCAAGTTAATTTAAAACATTCGGAAAACACAGTTCTTAGTTGATTTTTTATTCCCTGTAATATTGTCATCAAAATTCTGTGTTTTGACCTAAAAGTTATAGTGTCTGAAAATTATGCACACAAAGTATAAGTCTGAAATTTCAAACTGCTGCAATAGAATATGCAGATGGGCCAATGTTTCTTCACCACCTACTGCAAATGTTACTAAGGTAAATTCATTGTTTAGTTACTTCTATTAAATCTGCTTGCTTAAGTGACTACTTCCTTGAAAACATCATTCACTCATCCTTCACTCTCTTGCTTCACTTCTTGCAGTCTATAACTCAGCACTTTTGAAAATTAAGTAAAAAGAAATAACAGAGCAGCCTAAATAAGGTGAATTACTGGAATCCAAATTTATCGAATATCTTGGTCATGTATTGCAAGTTAGCATGCAGCCTGCCTTCATGGCCTGGACTAAGTTTTAAAGGCTTTGCATAATCATCATTTTCTGTTCTGTCATTTGTCTTGGACCAGCTACTTTGGCAGCACAACATTTTCATTTAATTCTTTTCTGTTTTCCAAGAACAGTTCCTCTCCCTTCCAGGAGACCTGAGCAGTGAGACAGGGCAGGATCCATAGGGAGAAATCTCAATTACCTTAATCCTCAAATTAAATGCTGATGTTGGTATGGGTGTGCATATATCTTCAATGTAGTACTGTGTGACTCATAACAAGAAATTTAAAATTAGAGATGTCCAGTAGGAACCTCTTAACTCCTCCTAGCTTTCATTTTTGGAAGTCTGCAAAACTCTTCTGCTTCGTTCCAATTTTTGACTTGGTGTGATTTCTCAGTTGTCTGTTGTCTGAGCTACCCAAAACATGTGAGAGGAATAAATCCTGAGAGAGCTTTACACTTCCAGCAATACAGAAATAATATGTTTCTTTGTGTTTTCTATAAGAAAAGGCAAACAACTCTTTCCAGTGTTGAATACATTAGAGCCAGTGACAGTGCCCTAAGTCTGCCATTCCAGCATTGCATGCTGTAAGAAAGAATCATATTTTCACCTAAATAGGTTCCAGCTACCTGAACTTTAACATCATTCTCCTAAAAGAACTCGTAATCCGTTCCACTTTTAATTTCATGATACTTTTAAAATAAACATTATTATCTGCTTTGAATTCTAATGTCTCCATAGATGCTTTTTGTTCTTGGTGATTCCAAGAACCACCAAGAACTAGAGTGTATTGAAAATAATGAAGGAAGGAACATTTATAAGCCGAGGCTAGCCCAAAGGAATCCTCTTCATGACACTTCTGACATGACAAAACTGATGGGTTTTTTTCAAAGTTAAGTATATTGAGTCTAATGTATTCATTGCATTTTGATTAACAATTGGTTCACTAGTGTTTCATTTAAACCTCTTTTGTTGGAAACTGAGAAAGCACAGGATACTAATAGGCATCTTTCACATGAAAAAGGTAAATCTGAAGTTTTCACAAAATGCTAAACCCACACCATTACTGTAGTCTCGTACAGACAATTAGAATGAATTAAAAGCATTGATTATGCAAATCAAAAATCATAGTAATTTCTAGTTAGTATTTCCATCTCCAAATCATAAATCCCAGTGTGGTCCGAATTTATCTACTTTTATTAACTTTTCATAATAAATTTTAAATTATTCTGATTTGAAAAATTAATTGTAATTGAATAATTTTTTGAACAGTGTGCAGTGGGATTGCTGAATTCTAATCGATACTAAGAAGGCTTTCTGTCAGGTTCCCTAGAGTACCTGTAGTATAACTAATAAAATTAAATATTGATGTCAGATGCCTTTTACAATGTGCATGGGATTTCACTCCTCAACAGCATTTTCTTTGGAAAAATTAATCTGCAGTGGTCCCTTGCTAAATGCAGGCATGTAGCCTTCAAGATGCAGGTAAATCTGTGATTCTGCTCTCTTATATCCACATAGTATTAGATCTAGAAAAGGGAACTATGTTATTCACTCCAGTGCTCAGTTCATCTAAGGAACATGATGAGATGGTAAAAAGATGTGACTGTGTGTTTAATTTAGTTTATGTTTTGCACACTGTAAACTTTTGTAGAATTAGGGTTTCCCTGCTCTTTTATTTCAGTTCAAAACTTGTCTTATTTCCACTGTATATTCTAGATTAGAGGTCAGATTGTTGAAAGTCTTAAAGATCTGCAGCAGACACAGTTGAGAGCTGTGGATATCTACAATAATGCAGCAAGTTTTTTCCCCTATTTTCTTGTTTAAGCCTTTGTGTTCCAGAAGATAGCTGTCTTCCTAGTGTGCACCCAATAAGGACACAACAGATACTATTGCCAAAAGCTGATATCGTGAGTTGATTAATCAAAACCCCATTGATTTATAGTCTTTATGACTCTTTGGAAATTCACTAAAAGCTTTGTATGATCCCTTGTATAACTGATTTATGAAATCTTTCATTCAATATGATGTATTAGGTACACACTGTTCGTAGTTCTTATCATAAAGCAGTGCATACCTGTTCTTTCATTCAATATAACAAACTACATATCCACTAAGTGCAAAAAGGGGTGGGGAAGCCAGGAACTAATTTATATATTGAGTAAAGCATAGTAAATATTTTTATTTAAATTTTTTTGCTTAGTATGTTTATTTACAAAGGCAGTGAGACAAGACACTTTTCCTATATTACATCATGGATAATGCATTTAATTAATATAATTTTCAAGGCTGTTGCTGCATTGTTTGTTTATCTTAGTGAAGAAAATAATATTTTAGCCAATAATATTTATTGGATTAATGATGAATTCTCCAACCACCTCGAAAACATTTATAAAACCTTTATCATATTAACCATACCTTAAAACATCATTTATCTGCAACTTGGGTGTGGACTGAGCATGTTCAGGGCAATAGGTTAGTATTCTCAAAGCTCACTATCAGGTTCATATCTACTTTTCAAAAATTAATTAAATCATCGACATCATAATGTGAAATAAAAAGAGCATGCCTTTATTTCTGTAGCCTAATGATAAATCTGTAGCCTAGCATTAATTATACCCCATATAGCAAACTATGAAAAACAGTAATTCCCTGAAGTCTTTATCAAAGCATAACACCACATCTCACAAAGGAATAATATATTATTCCATTTCATCTGGTGGACTCCCACCCCTCACATATTGCAATGTGTCCTATAACCTTTTGTTAGCTGTTTGTTTATTTGTGGTTTTGTTTAGTTGGGTTTAGGTTTGGTTTTTTTTGTTTGTTTTTTTTTTAGCAACCCCTTTTCAATTGCTGAGTATACATCCAATTTCGAACCACAAATATGATGGCTCAGTTTGGAGCTTACACCTACCTCCACAGCAGTGAACAAGGTAACTTCCCTTTCTTAGTGCCACCTTTCCTCAGGAATGTATTTTGGTTATCCACAAAGACAACACTCATGCACTAGAAGCAAAATAAAACCACATAGTAAAACAAGCCATGATGTCAGCTGATTGGAAACATTCTTTTTCTCATTTCTCTTTTTTTATTATCATATTTTCAACTTGTACAAATTTAAAACCTTCACCCGTCCCCACCCCCAACCGCTTCTTCTTGGCTGATTAAAATTTGGGTTTAATGAGTGTCTTGCTGTGACCAGTGTTGCCCAGGTTCTCCTTTCAGAAAATCATGCCCYGTGGTGTTTTTATTTTTTTTATTTTCTCTGTGTTCAGTCTAAAAAAAGAAAATTTGACTGAAAGGATAAGACCATTTTCCCCCCTATTTTTGAAGCTGAATTTCATATTTCTAGGCGAATTGTGCTAAAGAGCCAGGATCAACTTGGTCTAACCATCAGCTTGTTCGGAAATTTTTAGAGTGTTGGCAAAATCAAATGCAGAGAAATTAAAAACAATCCTTAAAATAAAAAATCTTAGTATTTGAGGAGAAATTCTCCTCTTGCTGGAAAAGCTAGACTGTGCATCTCCTCTTGGTGATGTATTTCTCACTGATAGGAAGAGCAGATGGGCTCCAGTGGTATGTCCTTGCTCGAAAGGGTTTGGTAAGCACCATGGCACATCCAATGCCATTTTTACAACTGTCTTACATACACTGACAGGAGCAGTACATGTCTCACTGTTGCTGTAACTGAACAGATCATTGAGATCTTGAAGCAATTTTTTCAGAAAAGAGAATGACCAATCCAGAAAAAATGAAGTTCCATAGCAGAGAACATAACAGCAACGGTGTCTTCTTATTCTCTTTTTCCTCCCTTGAGAGAGATGAATGAGAATCACATTACTCAAATATTATTTTCATGCTTTTTTTCCAAGCAAGATACAGCATGAGAGAATGGGTAAATCAGCAGATTGTGACAAGTTTTGGAAGAAGCATTTATGATATACATGGAAACATAAAAATCAGAAGAAAGCTAAAGCAGTGAAGAGAAATATGAAAGAAGTGAAAAGGTGGAGTGGAAAAGGGTCTGAAGAGACAGAGGAGATTAAGATTTGGTAGAAAGAAACTAGAACAAATAAGCATGTTAGGGAGAATAAATACATGGTACAGAAAG
The DNA here is from genome assembly GCA_013186435.1 of Turdus rufiventris. Lineage (NCBI taxonomy): Eukaryota > Metazoa > Chordata > Aves > Passeriformes > Turdidae > Turdus > Turdus rufiventris. Next base: position 381,688 of record PYHW01009964.1, read on the forward strand.
CATGAGTTTACCTGGGTAAGGAGCCAGAACACAGGATGAGGAGGAGATAAAGTTTGCTGAAAGAGACTGAAAAGAAATGGGATGATGTTGAAAGAAAATATTCTAGTAGCTACTTATTAAAGTTACATACAGTATACATGTTCTTTTTATTGTCATCACTCTGCATTGCTGTCTTTATTCAGTGAAAATGAAGGGAATTGTGTAGCAGGAATGGTGGGATACAGTATTAATATCAGAGACTGGAAAAAACTGGGGAGCAAGAGGGAAAACAAAGCAGAAACTAAAGCAAAGGTGATAGGATGAGAAGAATGAGGATGAAGGGCATAATTAGAGAGAGAGAACAGGTAACTTTAGAAGCAGCAGAATACAAACATCAGCTTTAATGATGATCCTAAAATTCACATGCATACTTCGCATACTTTGTATTTATACATTATTGTGTGCTATAGTAAAAGTGTATGTTCAATGTAATAACTTGAAATTTTTAAAAGGAAATATAATTTTTAGCTATGAACCATTATTTATTTATTTATTTATTTATTTTTTTTATTTGAATTCTTGACATTAAGTTCCATACTGAAGAGTTTAATTTCACAGGGTCAAAATCAAACAGAGAAACAGTACATAATAGTACAAAAAGATGGAATCATGAATAAATGTAAGAATAATGTAGTTATGTTAAAATCAGGGTAGAGGTTTTGATAGCTTGATTTCTGTTATCATTGTATGAATGACTTTTTCTCTCTTATTTTAAATTTGTAAGTGGTGATGTTTTAATGATTTCTGTACTCTGAGAAACTGCTCTTCCAGGAGCACATAAGAACTGAGCTAGATATGGTGGCCTGCATGTACCGATCCTCACCTTGCATACACTGAGATGGGGCTGTGTGAATTAAAGTGCACTGCAAAGGAGCAAAATATTGCTGCTCTGCATGTCTGGAATGGGGAAAAATAGGAGATGATCATGTTTTATGTATAGTTTTCATCCATGCAAGCTTCCACTTAGAAAGCAAACCGCTCATGGAGAGTGTTGTTTTTCCCTTCATAGCTGCCAGTTGCCTTTGTTCAAATAAGCCCAGAAATGTTTGCAATAAAGGCAGAAATACCCTCCAAGAACTTACTGAAGGATACTCAGTAAATCAGTCAAGCCCCAACATCAGCAATCACAAACAAAGAGTACCAGGAAAATCCTCTTAAACAGGAAGAAAGATAAGTTTAGATACTGAGGTTGCTTTCTTAAAAATTCTGAGTGAATAAAGTAGTCTTGGCAGAAAGTTCCCTGTTATGGATTACCTATAAAAAGAATAAAAGAGATGAACACTGAAGGTTTTTCATGGCTGTAAACAAATAATTTGTGAGCACACTGTGCTCAGACCACAAATAGAAGCAGGAATTAGAAGTGCCCCTAGCTGACCAGCATATACATATATCATTGGTCTGGTGTAATGAAGATTACCTGATAAAGATCACAATATGACAGTTTTCCTTTTGCATTGGCTGCTGAACAGCCAGAAACTGTTTTCTGCGGCCAGCCAACTATTGATCCAACTCCCTCCTGTCAGTGATGCAGTTAATGGGAATTCCACAGGCAAATAAAAGCTACATTTTGTCTTCATTTTCATCTGAAATATGAGCTGGTCCTTTGTACTCTAGACAGTCATTTATTACTCATTTTCCTTTATTGATGTTTATGAGCTGAAGCATAAAATGATTCTCAAATGTAGTTTAATTGAGGCAGCAGTTGACACTGTGACCATGATTACTGCTGCACCATCAGCTGCATTAAATCCATGAATCAAGGTTTGCTTTTCATTGGTCTTTGAGGCAGCATACGGTAGAAAGTATCCTTAAAATGCAACTGTGCTGTAGCTGGAGAAATATGTCGATTTGTCTTCATAGGGACCGAGGGGGAAAAAAGTGCCCAAAGTCCTTAGCAAACAGCAACAGAGCAGTAAAGTGTTTCTTATTACTTTACATTCAAAGACTCCTACCATTCCCCTACCCTGGGTCTTAAAAGTTATTTGTAAAATAGTCTTTCTTATATGCTTTTTTGATATTTTTCTCACTGAATTATGAGCAACAAAATGAATAGAAGGAAGAGCTGCCATACACAGCAAGAGGGGAAGCCAAGACACTCAATTCATTTGTAAAATGGTAAGGACAATCAATACTGTGGGGAAGTATTTTTTATATGCAGTTATTAACTCATAAGCTACAGTATATCTCATCTCATTTCAACAACAGCTGAGGTCTCCATTTCCCCCTGGAGACCCCTGCAGGTCCCATTATGAGAATCATAAATAATATGTGCTAATGAGATATGAATTGATTATGTTGGAAAAGCTGACATTTTCATCCATCATTCTAAATGATGTTTAACAATGGATTACCAGCCAGTAATTCCTCTGATATGAGATTAAATAAAATAGCAGGCTGTTTCAGCAGGCTAGCTCAAGGAGATGGCAATAAATCTGCTCAATTACTGTATTACCAATCCGTTTTTCACTGCTAAGGATATTATTATTTCATTTAGACTTGTTCATGCATCATAGATTATTTTATTTCAGTCAGTCAATGGGAGAAACTGCAGTATTTTATTCACTGAGCTGCAAAGAACTGGGCTTTGATAGAGTACAGTATGTACAGCTCAGTGGGCCTCCAGCGGATAGAAGAAATGCTACTGAACTCCTATCAGATCAAAAATACATTGTGAAATCCACATTTCAGGAACCAGCATTTTGTTTTCAACCTAATTTACTTTACTTATCTGAAAAGTCTCAACCGAAGGATACTGCCTAAAAAGCTGATCAATTGAAACAAAATTATTGGATCCTCTAAGATGATTTGTACTTCACCTCGGTCCTGTAGTATACTGAGAATTAGATCATTCAGACTATCCTTTGGCCTGGCAAATTAGATTGCAAATAACTGTAATATAAATGATCCCTTTTCCCCCCCCTGCTTGGGAAGGAGGGAAAAAAAATAAATAAAAAAGCATGCAAAGTTTATTAACAAATGCCTATCACAGAGTTATTTCCTTTGCCAGCCTGATCTCACAGTCTTGACAAGCTCCTCTTCCTGGCCATAATGTCTAAAGCTTTGCACTTCATTCAGCACCCATTGTAGAAACCCAACACAGAGTTTGTAGCCTGGGGCATCCCAAATGTCCAACCAAGGCTCCTGGATATGGGAGAGATCTTGAGTTTTACCCATCTGCCCTGGTCTGCAAATCGGTGCAGCAGCGGGTGGTTTGTGGCCAGCATAACACTCCTACATCACCAATGAGCCCTGTTTTTTAGCAGCTGTTTTTCTGAGAAAGAAGAAGAAAAGATTGAAATGTTTATTCCTCCCTGCTCTAAAGACTGGGAAGGCCACAGCCTCGCAATGCCAGCAGTAATCCATTCCTTGTAGAGACGTACCTACCCCAAATCTGCTTCTTAGGTTCCTCTCCACAGACCCTACCCCCTTCCTCTACTGATGGGACTCCTCAGAGGAAAATAAGGTAGGCTTCTCTTCATGACCAGGACTTCAGGATCAGTTCTACTTTTGTTGAGGAAAGTCTGTATGAAGTGCAGCAGTTAGGCGGGAGAGGAGAAGTGCATGGAACAGAGTTTATTTTTCTTATAGTTTTATCACTCAAGGGTCAGCTGAGAAGTGACAGGTGCTGAGATGCAATGGAAAATATGCTCCAGGAGTAAGTTTTATCCTTGATTTATTGTTTCTCAGTCCAGCAGAAAAACTTACTGATAGACATGTTGCAGAATATTGTACCTCTGGAAGCTTAACTCTGTGTGTAAATTCAGTGCTGGACTCCAACTCAGCACTAAGGGAGGCAGTAAGGGGGTAAGTGTGGATAGGTCTTTGAAAAAACAGTTTGACTCTCAGACAAAAAAGCAATGAGAACTTTAGGAAATTTTTGGGGTATAAGTAGAGCTAAAACTAAAGTGTTGACTAACACTGCTCATTAAAAACAGGTATAGTGGAATTAGAGAACATACCTGGAAACATGACAAGGATCATATAGATATGAAAATACTTGTGTGCAAAGAGTACTGAATAGAATAAGCATCTTCAATTTGGAAAAGACTTCTTAAAGAGAAAGATATTATAAATCTAGAACAGGGGATGTTTTTAAAAGTATTGATCAGAAAATAGGTCATTCAAATAAATGGTTGAGCAATTTTCAAATAACCAAGACATAAAAAAATCCTTCCAGATTTAGATTGTTTTCATCTATTCTGTATATCAAAATTTAACAGACATTAAATTATTCAGTGAATAATATCTCCATCATGTCTTAAATAAAAAAAAAAAAAAAAATCCATGTAAAGTAAAGGTATTTCCATAACAGAATAATATCTGAATCTTTGAAGATAATATCTTAGTTTTCTCATAAGTATCATATGAATAAAATTTGTAGCATGTTTATGAGTTCTGTTTCATAGTACTGACATACTAGATAATAAGGAAGTGTTGTCATCAGACTTTTGTACTGATACTTGCTTCTGTTTTCCCTGCATAAGGAGTACTGCATCTTTCTTACCTGCTTTACCTGAACTTGAATATAATTTTATCAAACTTTTCAGATTTTTGCTCTGTGACCAGATTTTTGCTACATAGGTGCAAGGCACAGGGAATATGTGTGTGTTGTTATTTAGGTATCTGCGTGGCAGTTGGCTTTTTTGCAATAACTTCTTGGGAGAAGTGCTGCATATTTGAAAAACTATTTATGTGGGATTTTTTTGTTTGGGCCAGTTGTTTTGGTTTTTTTTTTTTAGAATCTAGTTTTGTATTTCAATAGCCAGTGCTTCCATAAGAATAGGTTAACATTAAAAAGTTGCAAGGCTTTGAAAACTGGCAGGTTTTCTATCTAGTAGGAAAGATCTATCCCTGTACTCACTTTCTTATTATAGCTGATGAATGTCGACTCAGTGACTGCTAATGTGATTAACTGTATTAACTATTCTGAAAATATAGTAATAATTGCCATTTAGGCTGAAGACTTTACTAGAGTTGTAAATCCTCAAACTGTCAAGATGTTTACACTTAAGTCAGTCACATTTCACTAGGCAATGTCATGCTGGCACCTAAATTTCAGGAATTTTCTGTACAAGTGAGTATGTTTTTAGGGAGGACTTTATTAATTTTCATTATTATTGCTATTTTAAGGTAAGATGCTATTTTCAATTTATGCATTTTGAAGCTCAAGAGACAGGAGAAGCAGAGAAGGCTTTTGGCACTCAGTCACCACCTCAGGATGGATATTGTAGTCAGTGAACCTTAAGTAATTAATCTTGAGCCTCTATGAAGTAAAATCTTGTAATTCTCAGAACATGATCTTGGGGTACTACAGAATATTCTGCCTTTCAGTTAGAGAGAAAGAAATAATTTCTGCCACAAGAAAACTGATTGACTTCTAAGGTTAAATGTGTAAAAGTACAAATCCTATAACTCAAGACATGAACATTCATAGTGAATTCTATGATGGTTCTGGCAGAGTTAAAAAATCTTAATGGCATAACACATCATGGTGAATCTCAAGGCATACTGCAAAATTTCTGCCTATATTCACTGAAAACTCTCTCTTACGTATAGTTTAAAAGTAGGTGACATGTTGGCATGCATAAATGTGCACAAATGTGATGTGTCATGTCCTGGCAAGATGCTCCTCCGAGCTAACTGCACATGAATGAATTATTTCATCAATTTTGAGATTTTTTTGTGAAGCCTGAACTAATACAGACAGTGAAGTGGTAAATCAGGATATACAATTATGATGGAGAGATGAGCAAATCAAGTTATGACATTTGAGATTTAGTCACTCAGAGCTGAGCTGACCTGTGCACATGGTGCAACTGTAGGCCTTTACAACAATTAGAGCACTAAATTAGAGGCAAAATTTGCCTCTTATGTGTCTTTAAGACCTTTGAGTCCAAAATTGCTTGACCTTGCTATTTAAAGCATGTCTGATACAGGGCCACAGAATAAAATCCCTTAGATACTTGTTGGCAAAAAGCTAATGTGCATACAACGTGAGGATGTAAAAACAATACAGCAATTTCATGACCATAAGGCGCACCGGACTATAAGGCGCACCCCCCAGAAGTCAGCAAAATTTGCAACATGTAGATCAGATAAGGCGCACCGGACTATAAGGCGCACCTTCTTTTGCAGCGAGGCTCCGCCCCCAGC
>PYHW01009964.1:388005-399131 GCA_013186435.1 Turdus rufiventris
CAGGAGTTCCCTGGCGCTCTGGGTGTCACGCATCCTGCCTGGCACACCAGGAACCGTGCACTGCTGGTGAGCTCCGGGAGTCCCCTGGTACTTCGAGTGACCCGATGCCGGCAGGCTCGCCCCGTGACGCCGCTGCCCCGATTGTGGCTGCTCTCCTCCACCTCCACGCGGCGGCTGCCCCGATTACAGCAGCCTTCCCCGCCCTCCCCAACGCGGGGGCTGCCTCAATGCCAGCGGGCCCGCCCCAATGCCGGCGGGTCCGCCCTGATGCCGGCGGGCTCACCCCGATGCCGGTGGCTTTCCTTCCCCCCTGCACGGGGCGGCTTCCCCGATGCTGCACGGGGCCCGCCCCGATGCTGGCGGCTTTCCCTCCCCCCGTGCGGGGGACGCCCTGATGCCGGCAGGCCCGCCCAGTGGCGCCCCTCTCCCCTCACATCCCGACGTTGCTGCAGGGCCACTCCCTCCTCACAGCTCGGCACAGCCCCGTGGGGCCACTCGCCCTCGCAGCCTGGCCCTGCTGTGGCGCCACTCCCCATCGTGGCTCGCACTTCCGGGTTGGTAACTTTTACCACTTTGTCCCTCAGATAAGGCGCACTGGACTATAAGATGCACTTACGGGTTCAAGGGAAAATTTTTGTCAAAAGGGTGCGCCTTATAGTCGTGAAATTACTGTAAATCAAACTACAAAGTCCCTGGAGATTAAAAACAAATCCCATAATTTCACAGGATTCACAACTGATCCCAGTGGCTATAAACAATGGTTTATATGACGGAACTATCTGAATATTTAAATATTTTCCATCTGCCTGAACAACAACCATGTTTAAAAGATGCCAAATACTATTTCTTATTACAGTTTAAACTGTAGATGGAATTTGTAAACACTAAGAGTGACTCTAAGGATGTTACAAGCCAAGTTTCCTCATGTTCTTAATGGGTAACTTGTTTTTAAGGAAATTTTGCATTGAGATTTTGAGTTCTTTCATCAGTCTGGTACAAACAAGCACAGGATATTAATGTCAACAGCCAAAAGCCTCAGCAGTGGTGTTTTCTTTGTAAGAATGTGAGTGTTCCTACTAAAACTCACAGGTCCTTACAAGTGGTATGGGAACTACAGACACTGCACCAGCAAAAGCAAATCTTGGGTCTGTGCAGGTTATAACAATGATACTGGTGCTTTTCCTCAGTGTTTATGCATAGCTGTATAATGTTCATCAGTTCATGCCTTCTTGCAATCATTGCAAGCACTTTCAGGGTTTTCTAAATCAAGAAACACAAGTCTTGAATACTAGAATTGGATTAATTGGCACATATGTTTGGGGTTTTTTTTTCATTTATCGATTTTTCCTCCACATTTTAAGCTTGAGAAGCTCATCGACATGGATGCATGGCTGGATATTTAAAATGTTTTTCATTTAGCCTCTACTCTTTTAGTGACAATAATTCATCACCTTCTGGGGTGAAGAAAGAAAATTTTTCTGTTTTTCAGTCCTTATCCTCATCCTAAAACTGAGATGTTTTTGCTCAAGTCCCTTGCACTCTCCACCACACCTCTGAGCAGCTCCTCAGCTCCATGAACCTCTGTCTGTCTCCCCTTCTGAAAGTTTTCTCCCACAGCAGCAGGATCAGGGGCAGGTTGCAGCATGACAGATGTTGCTGTATCACCTCCTTCTCCTCCTGCAGAGGGAACTCCAAGGACTCTGCAGTAACTTCTGCAACTCATTCCCATCCAAAGCAGCACAGGAGATGTTAAGTGAGAAGGCTGAATTCCTTGCAATAGGTATTGGTCCCTCAACTGCTCACTGTAAACAGGCACACTCAAAAAGAATGAAACTTTAAAGCAGGGAAAACTACTACTATTTTATGACCATCAATATTAAACTTTTCTCAGCTCCCTTTCTTGCTTCCAGAAAACCTTGGTCCACTAGAACTGCTCTGTTACATAAAGGATTTATTAAGGATTTTGGAGATTTTCTTCAAAAAGATTTGTGGGAATTCATTCCTGATGTAAAAGTTGATCCTAGCTGATCAGACTTTTCACTGAGCAAATGGTTCCTGTGGCCAAAGGCCAGACTGTCATATCTATTTTCATCTTTTAAATTAGTATATTATGAGTGTGTTAAATGACTGTATTAAATAACTTAAATTCTGTAGTTCTGCTAAAAGACTCTCTTTTAGTAATAACAGCCATTACAAGTAACCAGGCAATAAAGCACAGTGAAATCACAGATATAAGGGAGTCATGTCCCCAAATTAAAGATTATCTTAAAAACAGAAATTAAAAAAATAAAGATTTATTGCATAATCCACAAAAAAAATATTTCTTCACTGTTCAATGATAGTTATTGGCTAGCACAGTCATCAGTATTAGATTTACAATAAAACATCTGGGGAACACATGCAGAAATAACTGTATTCAAACAGAAAGAGAGTAATTTGTGAACATACTCTCTTGTCCAGTCCCAAAACTGGGTTGATTTGTGGTACCATTTTATTTCTTGCTTGCTTGCATTTTTTTACACAACTGAAAGTTGGTTCAGAAGTGCAGAGATGGTGGAGGTCACACATCATATTTCCTTTCCCATTCACCTATTTCGTATCTGGAATTGAGAGGGAAAGAAAGGTGCAAAAAATACAGGGTTAAAATTTTCTCATGTATTCCAAGGATATTATTTTCCATGAAGAACTCCATGTTAATTCCCTATCTTCCTTCCCTTTCCCGGGCAGAACCGTGGCATTCGGGTCTGACAGCCGCCACGTGTATTTGACACGGCTGTAAACCCGTGCCTTCCCCTCGCAGCTGTTTCTGTAAACACGTGTGAATAGTTGTCCTCCTGTGCCTTGTGCTGAGCAAGCCTTGCTTTTCTTGGAGCCTGGCCAGCAGCTGATGGCAAGGCAGTGCGTGTGGATTCGTGTGCACCATGTGCCCCCAGCTCACCCCGAGGCTGCAGCCCTTGGCCATGCGCCTTCCCCTTTGGGTGCCTGGGGCCGTATCCACTTCTCCTGCTGCAAGGCAGGATTTCTCTTTCCAGAGGATAGAGAAAGCTCCAGGGGTATCACAGTTACAGGGCATTTGGTAGTGTTATCATAATATTAAAGCCCTGGAGCTTTCTGACTCAAGAAAGTTTCACTTGCTTGGAATTCTTCTCAAAATCTTAAATGTGTGCATGTAAAATCCATATTTCATCTAGTTAGCATTGCTGGTTCTGCTTTTTCTCCACTACTGTGATTTTATAGAATGAAATGTTGCAAAAAAATAAAAGGGCTAATTTAAGAGCAAATCCACCTTAAAAAGTAAAAATCAATTTCTTAGTCTTTGCACAGAAAGCCCAAGGGAATAGAATACAAGGAATCATGGGTATCTTGCTTCTAGTTTTTGATGTATGTTCTGATGCAAAAGATTAATGGTTTTCTCTTGGGGATAAAGGATTGCAAGGTCCGAACAGCCAGAAGTTTGTGTGTCTATTTATCTAATGGCAAAGAGTACAGAAGTCAGCAATGGGCACCTTTTCCTTTACAACAAATGACAACTAAGCCATTGTACCACAATGCTACCATTGTTTAACTCCTTCTGAAGGTAATTTACAGAAGGCAGAATGAAAATGGAGAGCATTATACTTTCTGCTGAGTCAACCCAAATTTGACCCAGAAAGCTCTAACTAAAATGCTTTTTTGAAGTCCTAATGAGTAATCAAATAGTTTTGGTGATTAAAAATGTGTTGCTAAGACCAAATAGATTGATGTTTTATTTGTCATCCTTAGACTTGGTTCCTTTTCCTCCACTGATCCTTCTCAGAAGCTATATGAGAATGCCAAAAATCAGTTATTTGGCTGCCACACAGAAGCAATGAACAAATCAAGGCACCATGACTTCTTGGAGCAGTGACTGTGGATGGTCTGAGGTAATGGGTAATCCTTTCCCTTCGACATTATTGGGTGGTTATAAGAGTATTTTCTATACCAAAACTTCTATCTGTTACAACAGTTATTCATGCAGATAGTTCTGCAAGTTGCTTTTCAATTATGCTCAAATCAGTGAGTAGCTAAAAATACCTGAATAAACTATAGTAGATTTGTCTTGAGAAAAGAAATCAAATTTATGGTAGGGATTTTAAAAAGAAGAAAGATCTGCAAGGCAAATGATTTCTATAATATTTATTGCAGTCAAACTGTGTACCTAGCCTTAATATTGTGTTTGTGAGAGCATTAGCAAAACCATAATCTGAAACTGTGTAATGGTGAGATGAAAATTTTGAACATTTTAGTGACCCACACAAATGAAAAAAAAAAAAAAAAAAAAAAGAACGCAGTATTTGGTATCTGTTGCTAGAACTGCCTTTGGTGTAAGTTAAGCACCAGCACCAATGACCTGAACCCCCTATCAAAGAGCAGCAGAATGGAGTGATCCTAGTCGGGATATTAAACTCATGAGCTCTCAGTGAATGCCCAAACACAGCCTGGCACCCAAACTAGTTACTTAATGGAGTGTATAGCTCAGAAGAGCTGTACAATTCTATCTATAGTGTTTGTACATGAAAAAAAATTAAATTCTAAAAATTTATGCTTTACATAAATGAGAAATTATCTACTCAAACCTAAGGCTGATATGCTACATATTCTTTACAACATTTGAAATTTATGGCATGCTTATTTAATCTCTACCCAGCAATTAAAATAAAGATTAAATAAAAATATCCTTTCTCCTCTTACATACAAATACAATCACTTAAAACATAGATACTAGGACCTGTGCACATTTTATTAAATTACCTTCAAAAGAGTCAAAAGGAAACACATTGATAAATCAAGTTCCTGCCCTGATAAATTCTAGAAAACATCTGTAATCAGTGAAATTTTCATTTTTACTTCTGGTAGGATGATATGCTGTATCTAAACCAGTGAAGTGGTTGTTCATTGTATGTGCTACCTTCACAGTGAGAAGAGCCTCAGTTTGTGATCAGAGCCGTCCAAGTACAGAAATTGCTCATCTTGCATATTTTATTTGTTTGATGCCCTTAAGCTGTTTGACCTTTCATTTCATTTTGTGGTGGGAACCTCTTTCCCAATGTTACCCTAGTAATCAGCATTTTCTGATTTGAATAACAATGTCAGTTCAGCATTGTGAGGCATTGCATACACCTGTTCACTTGTGCACTGCAAACTCTTTTCCTATGATTCACAACAAAGTGTGATAATTAATCTGGTTTAGGCAGCTCTAGGAATATATCATCAAACCCAGGAAAACAGAAAAGAGCAAATAGATGACAATCTAGCCTTTAGCTCATTTTTATGGAGATGGAAGTGGACCATAGCAAAGGTCAAATTCAAGGTCAAGATGGAGACCATTGAAGAAGCTCTGATGGGGCTGACTCTTCCTGCAGGTCCATTCAATCTAAACAGCCAGGTGTATAAATAGAGCCCTTCAGCTGCTAGCCCAACCAACCTCTTCACATCACAATCAGCAGACAAGCACAAGCAATTTACTGCTGAGATCATTTCAGAGATACGCTACAAAAGGCACAACATGAGTTGTTAAACTGAAGAGTTAAACTGGAAAAAACTTTGTCTATAAAAAATATTATCTGATTTTTCTAGGCAATCACTAGTGTTAAATTAATGGCACTTATAAAGATTTGTTTATACATCAAATAGTAATTTAATAACTAGTTAGGTAAGGCTTTTAATTATTATGTATTTTTACTTTATATATGTTTCATAACTAGATTTGTACGTTTTACATTTTATCCAGCAACTTGAGATGGTACAAATTAATTGCAGACTGCTAATTCAGTAGTGATTTGAGCTGGGAATTTTTTACACTACTTATTTTATTACATTAATGGTCTAATCCCGCTGCTACCAAAATTAATAGGAAAATCTCCCACTGATTTCAGTGAATTCAGGTTGTAACCCAAATTGTAAATAGTAGCTACTCATTTTTCCTCTAAAGAAGGCAATATAGTGAATGGTAGACCAACTTATCAATAAAAATCTATTTCAATAATAATATGATCTGTTGTGTTTATATATTATAACTTCAAATTCTGACTTCTAGCCATGATCCTTTCAAGATGGTTTTCTTAACTGAAATAAGGGGGAAATGAGTTATTCAAAATAATATAGTCAAATCTAGTCAAGGTCATATTTCACTGTGTCATAATAAGTGTTTAAAACAATTCATGCTATATTAAAACAAGAGGGTAAGTTATAACACCAGTATAATTTCAAATTGAAAGTTAGTGCAGATGTTAGGTAAGTGCAGTAATTCTAATGGTGCTTAACACTGCCACTATAATTAACAATCCATTGTTATTTCTAAACATGTTTAGAGGTTTAGTGCACAACTGTTCAAAAATGGAGACCAGATGATGTCTTGCAAGGGTATTTTTAAAACAAATATATTCATTGAATTTTTAAAGTAGTTTAAATCCGTCGCTTATGATTGTGTGAGAGACAGCATACCTGAGATTTTGAGCAATTTTTTCAGTCATTTCAATTTTTTTCCTCTTCCTGTTCTTCATGTAACTCTACATTTGAGTAATACCTGTGTTTGAACATCCAATGAAACAGCAAATGGTTTTGTATCATTTTCCCTGCTACCAATGCTAAATGAGTGATCATCAGGCATTCTGCTTCCTACTGTCATGTATAGAACAAAAGCTTACTTTTCAGACAGCTTTTTTTCCCCACAAATGCTTGTTTCTATTTCTTTGTACATGTACTTGTCCATATAGAAAATTTCTTATATGTGGCCTGAGTATACAGTAGGTGACAATACTATTTTTAATTACTTAGAATGGTTAAATGACAACTTCAGTGGGTTCAAATGGTGAAGTTTTATAGCTGTTTCCTAAAATTAAGACTGAACATCTACACTGCAGGATGTGAGTATTCTGTTCTTAGGTTCAAATCCTATCCTCATTTAGGTGTATCCGAGCTCCCTCCAGTAGTGCATTAAGCAATCTGACTTAACATCTATCACATGCAGTTCAGGCGCTCTCTCATCTCCACCCCAGGGAGAGAACTGTGTGCCTAGTGGCGTGTTTTGTTTTTATTTTAAATGTCCAAGGAAAGTGGGTAGTGTTAATGGCATCAGACATCCATTTCCTTGCAATTAGATGTCTGTGTTGTCACAATGCCCTGCTGCCTTTAAATGCTGTGGGCGAGGGAAGAGAGAGAGAAAAAGGATGTGTTCATCAAATTTCATTTCAGTCCTGTTCGAAACCCTCCCCCCATATTTGTTTTTAATTTAGAGATATACTCTAGAGCTACATGTAATCATTTTTTTCCCCCTAAATTTTTTTCCCACAAAATGTAGATGCATGTTGCCTGGGATATTTTGCAAATTCATGTTGAACTATTTTTGATTAGTAAAAACTTGGCAAAGAATAGCCCTTGCATTTTCAATAGGATCTGTTTATATTTAAAATATCAGTTTTGTAAGGCGGGAGAAAACAGTGTGACTCCTGCAATTTCCTCCAGTGTGCAGACTGGGTGTAATCAAACAGATGGTTTTCTAAAAGGATGCAGTAGAAGAGCAGCATCTCCCAGCTGGCTGAGGCATAGCCATTTTGGAGTCATGTAGATTCAGTGGGATATGGCTCAGGCATGCAGAGGGTCCCCTTTTTCCACTCAGTTTGATGGTTTTCAGAGTACCTCTTGTTGCTGTCTTCTTTCAATTATGCTTTTGCCTTGTAGTATAATTAATTACTCTTGTAAATGTTCTGATTTTAATTCTTTACTGTATTCATTTTCTCATTGTTTCACTGTGCATTTTTTACCTTTTGCACTTGTAACTTTGGCCTTTGCCAGAGCATGTGTCCCAAACAGGCACATGTGATTTAACCCACTGTGCTGCCAGGAATGTACAGTCTGGGCTCATAACTCAGATGCTGCGTGTTTTCTGACATCTGCTGGGGGATCTTCATTGGCAAAGAGCTCAGAGGAGCAGAGGGCATGCCTCAACAGCCTTGTGGTTTCTAACAGAACTAAGTCCTTGGCAATGTTTATATACAGCTATCTACTTTTCTTTCTCCTTTCCTGATTATATGGAAGCTCTTTATAAAAAGCATTTTGATTGCACCAAAGTGTAGCTATTATAATTGTGCACAAGAACTGGGGGGGCAGCATATAATGATAGATATTTTTCATCATGGATGAGCTGCAATCATCACAGTATGCACTTCCTCTCATCTATATAGCATGGGGAAACTCACTGTGTAAATTCTAAGATGGTATATTAAAAGGAAATATTTAGGGATGTAGCAGTCGATGAAAAATAAATTGGAAGTGTGCTGCGTTAACGAGGGAATGACTTGCAGCTCTTTTAAGTGTGACATGTTTTCAAAGAGAGCTGCCATGAAACAACCTTTCAGACAGAAATTTAAATGCAGGTTTATAGTCTGTGGGGGTGTAAACAAAGGCTGTGCTTAAACTGGGACCCTGAGAGCATCTAAGTTTCTGAGTCTCCCATTCCTTCCTATTGCTGCATGCCAAGTTTATATTCAGGAGGCTCCAACTATGCAGCATCCACTTGCTTGTGATCTCTTTGAAGAAGGCATCAGAGGGGAAAGAAGAGGTGGAATTTCTTTCCTGGATGGTCTCTTGGGCCCAAGCAGTGCAGGGATCTAAATACTTCAGCTTCTCAAGGCTTGGCTTTTAAATGAATCCAGAAGTGGTTACCAGCTCCTCACTATTTGGGTTGCATTGGCCTGTTTAAAGATCCTGTTCTGCTCCCTGACTCCTGCCTGGCACTATGTCTTTCAGAGGATAGGGAGAGAGTGCTGGTTTTCTGTTTTGTAAATGAAATGGAACAGGGCTTTCACAGCTTGAGCAGGGCACAAAGGCCAGGAAAGGATTGGTACAGACCCATTTAACTGAGTTATTTTCTTGTTCTGGCATGCTTTGGGCCTGGTATCTTTTGGCACTATCACATGCAGCTCTCAGGAGAGCCAGAGCTGGAGTCCAAGATCTAAAATATTCATTCTGCCTTTAGGGGAGGTGACTTGTATACCAGAGCCACAGCATTGCAGTAGTTGTCAGTGGACACTTGAATCCAAAATTATTCAGCACTAAGAAATCTGTATTATATTGGCAAGGCTCCTGACATGCTCCAGTCCATGGTCTTGGCTGAACTGCTGTGCTTCTGCCTCTGCTCATCCATCTTCCATCTTAAAGGGAGTAGCATACCTTAAAGAGCTCCTCCCATCCAGTTGCAGGAGAGTGGAACTCTTCCTGTTCTAACAGGAGACCTGTCTGCCAGAAGCTGCATCAGAACAGCTGTGTTCTCAGCCTGGAGCTCCTGACACATTAGACTGGAAATTTTGGTGGTGCCAGGGACAAGAGTAAGGATTGGCTCCTCTCTGGTATGACCTTAGCACAGCAGCTGAGCTATCATCCACTATGAAGTTGCATTTCAGAGGAAAGATCAGGTTCCTGCCCAGACCACTTGCACCAGAGACTACCAACATCATCATTTTGCGGGGAGGTGGGGAGGAAGATCTACTTCAGTATTTTGAAAGGTTGAAAGATTGCTGGTGGCTCTGGCTGTGAATACACATTGCTATTTAGATATGAACTACAGGCAGTCTAGGAAACCCAGCATACTCTGAGGGACAGCAGATTTTGATTCCTTCACCTAGAATTCAAACAAGTAGCCTTCATCTCCCAGAAGAGTTGCCTGAATCCTACAGGATTATAGCATACTGGTCTTAGGTAGTCTGCTATTGCAGTAATCTAAATAATCTAAATCTAAATAAATTCAGAGGCCAGTAAAGGAGAGTGAAAAGTATGTCGATATCATTGTTTCACACAGCCTTTTTTTGTTTAATGAAAGAATTGGTAAGGAATCACTGACACTTTTTGACATATTACTTATCCAGTGCAAGTCTTACATAAAATGCAGAAACAGACCGGAAAATAAATAAGAACCTGAGTTCCTTTGTCACTAATGAAATGCTGCTCTTTCCACTTAGGTTTTCTTTTTTTCTTTCTTGCCCTTTTTTCACGATATTCTTCAGCCATAGTCTGAACAGTAGAATATATTAAATTAAAAAGATAGCTGCAAATTAGTGTCTAGAAGATGAAATATGAATGTGAGTGTTGAAGATCTGGACCAAAAGCCACTTTCACTTCCTGTTACTTTTTAGAGTAGTAGTAGACATCTGCTGCTTTGGAAAAAGGAAACAACTTCCACTGTGTTTTGGGTAGCCTGAACTTGGTCATACTTAGTCATACTCTGGGGGTAACAACTAAGCGAGCCTATCAGGAGTGAGGGGCAGGGGAGCACCTTTCTCCCAGATCCTCTCTGGCTTTCAACTCTGTATGCTATTGCATCCTATAATAAATCCTTCGCTAGGCTTTTAAGTCCTGTTACGGAAATAGACACGAAGTTATGGTAATAAGTGGTGTGGACTAGTATCTGTGGAGAGAAACAATTTGTGCTGAGGATGTCATGTCTGTACTATACACTTTTGATGGATTTTTGCTTCAGTCACAGTCCCATGGGCTGAAACGCTATTTGCATTTAGACTGCATGAGGTGCCCTCCTTGAGCACATCTTAAAGCTTAGTTTCATCTAAAGAGGCCTTGTTCCTGTGTTCAGGGAGTGCTCCAGGATGCAGGCAGATACCTACAGGTGAGGATGCAGTTAGGGGATTCAGCTCAAAAGCACGTTCCTCATCCAAGCTCAAACACAGACACACCCAGCATAAGATAATGCACAAACAAGCACTGGCAAAATTATAATCTCAAAAATTCCAGTAGCAGTCACACAGCCAATGCATGCAGGTGCTTCTTTAAGCACAGAGGTATTTTTAGAAAATCAGATCATAATTTCCCACATGTAATCTGTTGCAGAGGAGATTTTGAACTAAATTCCTAATCCAATATCTGAATTTAGCTACAAGAATATCCTTGCTTATTTGGTTTTCAGTTTTGAACCTTACAGCCTGGGTTTCAGCAAATGTTCCAGGTTTCTTTCTTTCTTTGATTGCACCAAAGTGTAGGTATTATAATTGTGCACAAGAACTGGGGGGGAAATTAATTCTTTCTTTCTTTCTTTCTTTCTTTCTTTCTTTCTTTCTTTCTTTCTTTCTTTCTTTCTTTCTTTCTTTCTTTCTTTCTTT
>PYHW01009964.1:399181-401681 GCA_013186435.1 Turdus rufiventris
CTTCCTTCCTTCCTTCCTTCCTTCCTTCCTTCCTTCCTTCCTTCCTTCCTTCCCTGCCTACTGTTTCCATTCCAGTGAAACTTTTGCATATTGTCTTCAGCTCTGTGTTGTCTGCTGAATATTCAGATATAGACTCCATCCTTTTTTGACAGTGTTATGTCTGGTAGAGTTGTAGGTTTCCTAATAAACAATGGGAGAACTAGATTTTAGAATGAGAAGCTTGCAGCTGAGACTGCAATTGCTTAATTTTAGCAAAAGTTTGGAATTTAAACTATTCATTTTTTCAGTATATTGTGGATTGGTTCTTGCCATGTTTTTAATTAAAAATGAAAAAATCATTATATTAGCTAATTTTTGGATGTAATTTACTTAAAATATCTAGGATTTTTTTAAACAGTAGGAAAGAAACTAGATTTTTTTTTTTTACTGTGACAGAATCTACTCCATTTTTTGAACAGGTTGAGGAAGAAATACTGTAGGAAAAATATTTTTTTTATTTAGAAAAGGCCTGACATCATTTTTCTCTCATAGTAGGAATGTTCAGTTGAGAAATCCCAATCCTATTTTCATGGCTGTAAGAATAATGAGCTGAATAATGATGATCAGGAATCTTCCATAATTATTAATATTTACTTTGAGAAGTTGGATCTGACACACTGCACACTTTCCAGCACACTGTTGCATTTCCTTGAGATGGAACTGCAGTTTTAAACTGGTTTTTACCTACTTCTGTATTTTCTGTCATTGTTAGAAGACTCATAAATGGAAGACAGACCCATATCTATTGGCATGTGCAGATCAAGTGTTGTATGTGTGCCTTGATAATCTGAAAATAACTTAAATTCAAGACTTTGTAGAAGGAAGAAGTTAAAGTCAGCCAGTAGTTTCTTCTTGCAGTGAGACAGTGGAAGACAAACCTGGAAAAATTTCTTGAGTGAAAAAAAGAGATAACAGAAGATGAGACTTAATGAAGTAAAAAAAAAAAAAATGCCATGTTTGAACCTTAATGAAGTAAAACTCTGTCCAACATCTGTAAGAGAGTTGGCTGGATTAGATTTGCAGGACTGGCTTTAAATGATTCAGAGGTGTCTCTCCACATCAGAAAAACTGGTGCACAGGCACATTTTCTTAACAGGCAATATGGATTTGAAATACAAAAAACCGCCTGACTTTTAACAAAGCTTTCTGGCTACAGATGGAGATTCATTAAAATACTTAAAGGATCCTCTGGAAATCAATCATCAACAGAATCTAATGAAACAACTATTGTGCTAACCATTTTGGCATTGTTTGGAAATAGTCTAATAATCTTACATTTACTGCAATGACTCTTTGCAAGGGTTTTATTAATAGTATAGAAACCATTATTATTATAAAAGACATTTATAATTAACACTTTATGACAGAATGATTTAAGAGAATAATATTCATTGTAGCTAAGCAGCTGTGAAAACAAATAAAGTGGTAATGCTAATTAATTTATTGCATTAATGCAAATAATGTGAATTCAAAGAGCTGACAGAAAATAATATGTTAGTAGCTAATAGCAGATTTTTCAAAGAACCACGACACATTTTAGGCTTTCAAAACTGTATTTGTCTCAAAAGCATTAAAAAGTGTTAAAAAATAGCCACTTTATTGATGTGCATCTTCAATGTTCATTATAATAAGGAGCAATCTTGCCAAATAATACTCCAGGATAACCTTTTGACCCGTAATCAGTGCACAGAAATCCTTATACTTGGTAAATACATTAGAGAGACTCAAATAAACAAGGCTATTGTTCTATCCTCAATATAAACATACAGCATTTAGAGCTGTCTCTGAATGAAACCTATTCTTCCTGTCTCTCAGGCCAGCTTTATCCATGCAGATACGTTTTTTAGAGTGTCATTTTGCATTCTCTGCTTGAGAATAAGTCTGCAAATGACTGCTAGTTATTAGGTAATCTTTCTTAAGGTTTTCTGTTTCTGCTACAAGAACCCTTGCCAAAATTTTCTGAATTAATATGCTACTAACTATTATTTACTTTGCATCAGGACAGCTTTGGTATCTAACTAGCAGCAGTTGACTCTTCCTGTTTTATTTGAATGGTATGGTCAGTAAGTGCTATGAGCATGTCATTAGTGTAAAATTAAGTCAGGCTTTTGCTTGTATGGTGCTCCTAACTTGACCAAAAATAAATTTTTTCTCCCATCAGGTCTGTCTTCATTTTAGATGCTTGAGTAGTGGTGCTGGGGAAATCCCCTTCCCCTCCTTCTTTCCCCCTGGTCTGACGTCATTCTTGCTGCAATACTTTTCATGAAGTTGGAAGCCTCTGTGCCATTGGTAAAATAAAATTATTTGATTATGACAAGCTGATTGCAGAATATTTCATATCTTCTGCTGCATGAGTGCAAAACATTTCTTCTGCTGCTTCAGTGTCTCCCTACAGTACTCCCAGCATCCTAAGGAGCTCAAGCAGGGCTTGCAATTATTGGGGAAAAACATCACACAAAAG
>PYHW01009964.1:406681-412709 GCA_013186435.1 Turdus rufiventris
GAGGGGAAAATAGGTATTTCCCACATAGCTATAATATTTGGAAGCTTGGATTTTACATGCAACCGAATTTACTTTTTCATTTAGGAATTAGATTTTAAATCTTATTTTTGGCATTATGTCAACAAATGATACTAGAGTTTAAAAGATTAAAGGGAATTAAGTGTGTTACGAAGTGACCAACAACAAAAGTCATATACTAATCAACAGTTTAAATCAATAATCTACCTATATAACCTTTGTCTGACACAGGGAATTTATAGCTAAATAATATGTAGTCAAATTAAGAGTTTGAGTTGGAGTGTAAAATTTCTGCCAAAATAAATTTAAAAAGCTTGAGGTTTATGCTTATTTTTATCAAAAGTTGTTCAGTAATTTTAAAAAAAGTTTTATTTTACAAATGACTTTCTATCACAACATGTTCCATCAGCAACTACCAGCAAAAGTCCTAACTTTGTCAATTTTCTATGTTCTGCAGGGATTCCTATTTTGGGTCACAATGCTGAGGAAAAAAAAAACTTCTGGAGAAGACTTAAACATCTTTAAGTAATAGTCTATTAAAAACACTGGGATTTGAGCAACTGTTATTGTGGAGCTTTTTGATAAAACTCCACTGTATGAAATTCACAGTTGTTTTACAGGGGTTACAAGCCAATTTCCAATATCCCGAACTTTCTCTTTGACAGATGTAATAGCAGGTTATCGCCACACTGTGCTCACACACCCTTTTTATTTTTTATTCCTGTCTTCATTATGTCAATTGTCCTTGTCTTCTGGTGGTTTTTACTTTAACTCTTGCACTGCCACCCAAGCTCATAGTGCTTAGAAAGAATCAGCACCTGAAAGAAAGTCAGCTAAGGGATAACTGGATTGTCAGCTGCCTGGGACAGAACCAGAAACCCTGATGTTTTGAACTGTTTCTTCGATGACAAGTCTGCTTCTGTTCTCAACAAGAAAGATTCATTTATCCCAGGCATTTACATCTCTCCTTCCCCTGCCATTTGGGCAAGGTGGAAGCAAATGTCTAGGATACACATTCTTTCCCCAGCTGGATTCGGGTATAAAACTTTCTGACAAGAAATAGTAGTAAAGGGACCCAAACCTAGCTCTGAAGATGAACTTAAGGCCCTTGAAATCTGTAGCATGCCAAGATAGCTTTATAATTTTTTTTTGTTTTAATTTAAACTAAAAAAAAACATGGAAGGATGGGCTGCTGAGATCATCTGTCACACCATCTGTGGTTGCCTAGCAGAATTACTCCAGCCTTGAGCTGGAGGAGCTCCCATTTGCAGCTGAACTGCAGTTGGGGATTTTATTAATACATCTCTCATTTATATAGCACCTTTCACTCTCAAGGATCCCAAAGTACTTGTTAAAGGATAAAGTTGAGGACTGAAGACTGCTAAAGGAGGAGAAGTTAGAAAATTTCCTCCCTCCTGACCAGTGGCTTCAAAACTTTTTACTAAAGAAAGCATTTATTGCTGAATTTGTTATTCTCTTTCATTCCTCTGAGTGTGGCTCAATGGGAGGTTGTGACCTTTGAGATGTTATGCAGCCTTGAGCTGATTTGTCCCTGCAGAAACAATTGCAGATATGTCAGGGTTTTTCTATTGAGCATATGACTGACATGATTTGTAAGCATTGGTTATAAAGCCTTTTATACATATATATATATTTATGTATGTACAAACGTGTATTTATACATACTTAGAGTACAGAAAATAACAGAAGAAACAACTGTGATCAGCTGGCATTCAGGAAAATTAGAAATAAACCATGTGATGTGATGAGTAGTTTTCAGTCAAATGGCATTTAAATGCTGCACTGATGCACAACCTGCCCTGCTGCTCTGTGAGGTGGGAGGACAGGTGATATGTCAGCTGTGCTGTGCCATGTAACTACAGTAGAAGGGCTGCATTAATGACAGACACAAGAGTTTGGATGAATGTTAACATGCTGCTATTTCCATGCTGAGATGAAGTAGCAGGGCCTGGATTTATCATTAAAAGAGACCCAAGAGGCTCTCACTGAGCCAGCTGCTAAGGCCCTAAAACATATGTCGCACCCTTCAGCTGTTCATCAGTACAAAAGGCTTCCATCTCAAAGCACTTGACCTTGTTAGCCTCGGCGGTGTCAGTGATATTTTCAACAGGGAGACAACAGATCAAGTATGAAGAAGAGATTCTCTTAAGGGAAGTGTGTTGCAGTCCCTGGCAAAATGAATGCAGAATTGTAGCCTGTGGATAATGGCTCCTATTTCTGGTGTTTGTGGTTTGTAAAGGAGGTAAACTGCTTTTTTTTTTCAAAACAGTGGTAGACAACAGAAAAAGAAATATAAATAAAATAAAAGTATAGCGGCATCAGATAGATTAGCTGACCAGATTCCAAAATTTCCTAGCCTTCATTCACACTACCCACACTGGTCTTTGTGTTCTTAGTAACTTCAAAGGAAGTGCAGCTTGAGTAAGGGCTGAGTGGGGAGTTCTGAAACCAGAGAGAATAACTGCAAGAATTACAGCAGCAGTATCACCCTGACATTTGCGGGTAGCATTAAACGATGGTGCTAGTGTGAGAGTGCTTTAGCAGATGTGATACTGAAGCACAGCTCTTTGGAAGGATACTGCATCCTCTCAGGTGCACATGGGTTAGTTCTAGTAGTCCCTCCACTCTCTGCATTTCCCAAAAGCACAGTAAAGCAGAGCTAATAAGATATTTCCACAATGGAAAGAGTCACCACTTTTCTCCATGTCTATCCATTAAGGGTCTCACCCACTGTGATTTTGTGAGGGTAGTTTGTATATATGGAATTTGTGTGTAAACATATATGTTTCCATTTTTCTCTATAACAGAGAGAAAAGCTATGTAACATAGCTTTTATTACCTATTCAAACACACAGCCGCATAGCACTAACCTTTCAAAATATCCCAAATGAACCATTCCATTTTTTAAATATCTGCCTTGGAAGGAGGGAGGTAGACAAAGGATACAAAGCATGAGGAGGAAAAAAAAAGCCATGACAGATGTTAGGTTGCTTAATGCTGTGCCAGAAGGCACTTGGATACTGTGATGCTGAGCACAGTCTGAAACTTCCACATGACATAACTGAGCTGGACCTTCAAAATGATGCGTTTGTATTTAAAATTTAAAAATTGTAATAATTTTTTTTATGGGAAGGGTTGTTGTTTTAACTTGTCTTCTTGTTGTGGTCTTTTGGGATTGTCTAGTGAAATGAGGGCAAGTCAGGTTGTTTTCCCAGTGCCTGAAAAGTAAATATGTGCCCACTAAGGACCATGGGGCCCACGCAGCTGCCCTCTTCAGCCCAGAAGTAGGGTCTGACTGTGGAAATTTTTTTTCACCTGTCCCCACCATGTAGCAAATCTATCCAAGAGAATGCCAGCTGAAGGTGATGCATGGAGCATCCCATCACTGTGACAGCTTCTGGGATGATGCTGTGGCTGGGATTTTGGAAGAGGTGGGGTGCTCTTCTCTCTCTGGTTCCTGGGAGAATTGCTGCTGGCAAGAGGGAGGCTTGACCAGAACATCTCAGAGTCACAAGAAAACAAGCTGCAGTGGTTGTGCTAAGCTACATCTTTAAAGGTTGTGGGGAGCCCAGTGATGAATTGTCACCAGGACCTGCAGAGTGTGCAGGCTTTTTAGGGCTGGTAGGCTCTAGGATGGGATTCTCAAAAGAAGCATTAGCAGTGCCCTTTGCTCTTGCCTGCTGTGGCATGTATGCTGCAAACACCCTTGGTCTGGATGCCAGCCAGAGCCAGGTAGAGCAGCACACCTCAAAGAGCATCAGAGGGATTGCCGCATTGATGTATCAAACTGCCTGAGTGGCAGGATGATTTTGACTCAGCCTCCAAGTTTCCCTGGCTCTTGCACTGTGTATTTCTTGTACACATCTCCCTTCCTGTGAACAAAAAGGGAAAGCTACAGGCCTACTCAGTTACACACACACTCAATGTGAGAAAGCAGCTCATCTGATTAGGAACAAAAGAATTGGAGATGCAGACAGCTGTTTCTAACCAGGCACAGCAGATTAGGTATGTAATCCCCTGGCTGCTGAAAACTTCTTTCAGTTTCTTGAGCAGAACAGTAGTTCAGCAGCTTTGAGGATGAGGGTGTAGTTATTCCAAAAGAAATGTTGCAGTTTTCATCGTATCCTAATGCAAAACCATGCTATAATGACACTTGAAAAGAATGTGAACATTACTTTGATAGTTAATGCAGAAAGCAGATAACAACAATTTTTGGTGGGATAATTTAATGTATCTTCTACTTTTTTTCTTTCATAGAGAAGTGATTTAATGATGTGTGAAGTCTGACAAGTAAATCTCTTTAATGGTTCTCACCACAATGAACATTGAAAATAGCTCTTTTTCATACAATACGATTATGTATTAGATAACAGCTGGGAACTGATAACGTGGAAGAGATCAATTCTGCAAGCTGCAGAGCACCTGCATTTCTCATTGAAGTTGATAGAAGTTGGAAGTACTCTGTGCTTCAGAAGATGTTTCCAGTACCCTCCAGGATTGATTTTAGAAAAGATTTTTTTTCTTGAACTGCAATTTAGTTATTGTTACGTTAATGCTTCAATCTTTTGATGCAAAGTAGCTACAAAAGGAGGAAAAGTATATTGAGGGAAGATCACTCTGCCAGTGATTAAAATACTTTATGGTGTCAATGCAAGTATTGTTCAAGAAATAATATATTGCCTTAAAATATGAATTAATAAATAATAATAAATTAACATGTACATCAGGTGTACATGCTGCATCAGTAGTGTTCTTAATATGAAATAGTGTTCTTAACATGAAGTTTCTAAAATATATTTATAGTGTTAGAAAATTAGGCCACTAAAGCCAAATATAATCATTGCTTCTAGTAGGTAAAGTTTCTCCTATTTTGCTAGTAGACTGTGAAATGACAGTAATTATAATCACAAGTATATTTTAAGTGGTTGTAGAAATTTAGAGATATGGTATGTGTATGAAAAAAGCCTCAAACCTCAGATCCAATATGTTTTTTTTAATACTGGAAAGCAAACATTTAACTAGAGAAAAGGAAAGAGAAAAGAGAAAAAATAAGAACATGTAACTGTACATAGAAACAAATATCTGCCTTGAAACACAGCTAGACATAGTTGAAGTAGAAGGTTTATTTAAAAAGTAGTGCTGCCTAGGAAAAGGAAAAATAATGTCAAAAATTATGAGGTACTGACAACCTTCTTCCACACCTGTCAATGCCTGAAGTCCAGAGTCATCACACTTCAATGTACACCTTCAGGGCTGTCCCAGCTCAGCTGCCTGGGAATGAAATTAAAACTGTAATCTGTGTTTAGTGGCTTTGTAAGTATTATTTTTTTTATTATTTCAGGTCAGAATAAAATCATTCCTGCTACCTGAACCTGTCAATAGAGTTTTCAAGCTTCTCTCATGTTGCCTTTCAGTTGAAATGAGAATAAACTGAGGAACACAAAACTGGAGGACGAGAGTAGTGATGTCATTGGTTCTTGCTTTTGTTTTGTATGGTTGGTAACACTGTCCCCTGGGCTCCTGTGCCTGCCTCCCCATGGGGATGTCACACTGGAAAAAGAAGAAGGAAATCCAGGGCAGACTGCACCTTCACTGTGCATAGAGATCCAGCTTGGGAGTGTAAGCATATCCTCTATTAGATTTAGATGCCCCCTTGTTGCTTTCTTTTGTCTTTGCTGCAACCCTGGGGTCTTAAACCAACCCCAGCTGGGTTTTCAGGCCCTAGAGGAAGAGATAAAATGTTGCTGTGACATGCCAAATCATGCCTCCACTAGCTCTTCTCCTTGCTTGGGTAAGAGCATCTACCCTATCCTGTCATGCCATGCTGTCAGCCCCTCAGATGGCTCAGAGAGAGATAAACTGCTCTTCTTCAAGAGGGGTGAGAAGTGCATGCTTCAGTTGGGTGGGGAAATACACAAAAATATCCTTCACCTGCATGTACTGTTCCAGGAAAAACTCTCCTGGGTATGCTGCAACCTATGCTTTCTTT